>OY728163.1:1103294354-1103480564 GCA_963277665.1 Viscum album
AAAAAAGAACAAGAATTATAGAAAAAAGTTTAAAAATATATAGTGATGAACCGCAAAAAAAAATTCAACATTTGTACCCAGTTATTTTAATATAAACAAAAAAATATAGAGAATTCCAATAACTACACCCAACAACTACAGACATTAATGTGAAATGTATGAAATAATTATTCCTCAAATAACTCTAAGAAGGTAATCTCAAAATACCATCAGGAGATTATTAATCTACACTTAAAAGTGATCCAAACATAATCATATACATAAACAATTACTAGTCTTTATGTACTAGTATATTCTATCATAGTCCACCAAATTTCTAGCACAAGAAAGAGGGAAAAAACATAAAACAAGAAAACCCTTAAAATGAGTCAAACATTAGATAAAAATTCATGCTAATAGACTGAGATATAATTTTAATGTAAGAAATAATTATATAGAAAAAAATAAGTAAGAGATTAAATCCATCGTTCATTGAGATGGTAGGCCATACGTACGCATGAATGCTCTTTCCATTTCATCGTCATGTTTAAAATAATGAAAAGTAATATATATATATTTATATAATAATTCCAATATCATATTTATTTTGCATATGTCACAATTTTTTTATTAAAAACATTCTTAACACATTCCATGTAATGTGTAACTAAATCACATCACATTGAGGAGGTGGTAGTCCACATGTATACAAATGAAGTTATTGTATTACCTCAAAATGGAATGCATGAATGTATAGTTATATAAAAAGATAAATAATCATAAAGACCTTATAAATAGTATATATATAATATATAAACTATTAATCCATCATTATTTTGAACTTTTAAAGGTTGTAATCAGAAAAATGAATGACATCGGTTCGCGAGGTTATAGTCCACCGTATACACGAATGATAATTGTGTATCCCTTTGATGGATGGGAGTGAAATTGTAGTCCTAAATCTCAGAATAAAAATATCAAAGTATATTTATAATAATGTGGTTATTATATAATTATTATATTAATATAATTGAAGGGTAGTAGAAGTAAATGAAACAAAAGTAACTATTGAAAAATGTTACCTCTTATTTGGGTAACTCCTTTTGGTTTATACCAAAATAATTCTTTGGATGGATTTATTCCCAAATAAATGATTCAATGGTGAAGTTATAGAATTTGGTAGGATATTTTTTCGAGGTTTTGGAAATCCAAATGGCATGAAATGTGTGAAGAAGTTGGAGGGTTAAGTGCCTTTTATAATGGAAGAGTGGCTATCTTGTAAATTTTTGAAAGAGGGAATTCCACCCACATTCATACCATGTTATGTGGACCCAATAATGGTAAAAATTAGATAAAAAGTATTATATAGTCCAAATAGTGATATATAATGTATTTTTAACATGTTTCTATGTTATTTTGTCCCTTAAGATTAAGATCTAGTCCCTTGTTAAGAAACGTTTTCTCTTAATTACTATAATTAATTTTAATTAAATTCACTATTATTATTGGTAAAAATTATGTTGAACTTATTAAAAATTAAATATTATAATTATTTAGAATAGTAAATCCACTTTTACAAATTTAAATTATATAATTTGTAGAACATAATATAAATTTAATCCCATAGGCTAGATGACAAAGCGGGATTTTAAAGTAAAAATTTTCAAACGTTTTAAATGGTTTTATATCCAATTTCAATGTGTAATAGATTAAAATTAACTAAATTGTATTAATTTATGTAGTATTTATCTAAATATACATTTAAAAAATTAAATATAAACTAACTATATTAATAAATTATATGGGAAAAAATTTCGATTAAAACTCACTATTTTCACAATTGATCAGAAAATGTTACATCGTAAAAAATTCCAAAAAATCACCCAAAGGTAATTTTGACCTTAAAAATTATAAAATTATGTTTATTTTTAAATAAAAAAATTAATAAAAAATTAAAAATTTATTTTTAATTATGTTTCTCCATCAAAAGGAAGAAAAATTACCTTTAAAAAATATAGGTTTTCGACGCATAAAATTATATTTGTTCTTATTTTATGACCTTCAAGTCTATTGGATAAATTTAATAACTATTTTTATTCATTATATATAATATATTATTTTATTGATATCATTCACTAATAGAAAATTACTATTTTTATTATGATAAAAAGAATTTGGAACGTAATAATAGATTTTATGAAAACATCCCCCTTATATGCAATTTTTTTATATTTTCATTTATAATTAATTAGTAACCATTGAATTAAATAATATATATTCATATGTTCATTAATATTATTCATAAATTCTAATTTAATTTATAGTTATTTCATATTATAATAAATAATAATATTTCAATAATATGTTGTTACTCTGTAAAACTCAATGCTACATGCAACGTAAGATATCAAAGTAAGACATTATTGCATGTGATGCAAGCTAAATTAGTATTGAATTAATTGAAATCAACAAAATATATTAAATTTATTTAAAATGTTAAATATACCATATATTTTCAAGAGGTTATATTTAATTTTATTTTTGGTGTTTTTTTTCATACACACTATCGAGTAAAAGTAACTCTTTTAGAATTTTTGGGGTGTTACATTTTTTCCACTATGAATAAATTATGTCCTCAAACTTTTAACTTGATCATGAATATATAGGTTTTGATATTTGAAAATTCCTTTTTCAAAATCCCACATCATGAGAAGATTTTATAAAATATCATATAAATAAGAGATAATTAGAACTACAAATGTCACATTGAATAACATATAACAGGGTCTCTATGTATGAGATAATTATTGGAAAGTGGAGATACATACGTGGAGAAAATATGTATATATTTATAGGGGTGATTTAGGTCATTGATCCAAAAAAAATCGAATGATCAATGGAATTTTTAGGGCCTCAAATCCATAAATCTATGATGATTTTAAAGACCATTGGTTCAACAAAAATGAAGTTATTAGGATATAATATGTATTTTAATAACTAATTTTTAATGTTGAGGAATTATTTTACTACCTAAAACATAAGAAAATATACTTAGAGGGTATATTTTTATGAACACGATTTCATCCATTTGTTTTTCTTCAATCAATTTGAAATTCTTCAATTTACTTTAATAATTGAATATACAAAAATTATTTTCTATGCATGAAGCACTAAAAGTTTCTTTTAATTGGATCATAATATCCCTAAAAAGGTCTTTATATTTGTTTCTAATATTTTTTATTAAAAACATATGTTTAATAAATAAATCTCTAAACCTCAAAAGTGAGACTATTATTTGATCATTAATATTAATTCATTAATTTTGTTTCTAAAAACAGTGATATATTATCTAGGACATCACATAGGCTAGGGGTTGGTGTGAAACCATTATCTTCCTTCGATCACAAGTACAAGACCCACTGCCTTTCTATATTTTATGTTTTTTCACTCAAAATACTTGTTATCTTTTCTCAAAAACCATATTATTATAATTCTAATAATGTTTCAAAAATAATTATAGGAAGCCTTGAAATTAATAAATAATTATCCTTTTCACTAATGTTTTCAATAAAACCTTTTTTTAGTTTAATAATCTCTTTTTTACATCAACCCAAATGTTATCAATTTACTTAAACATTTTACTATAAATTTTAATATAATTATTCTTAAATTAACATTTCCACTAAAAAACATATACATTCCATAAATTTATCAAGAATTTCCATAATAAAATAAAACTTAAAGAATTGTTTAAGAATTAATAATTATGGTCAAGTATGATATCATAATATTATGATTGTAACCATCACTCTTAAGTTAATGAATACATTTTTGTTCTTATAAAATTTTAAAAAATCCATATATTCTTTATGACTCTTATAACAAAAAATTTTATTGGTAAGTATACTTCTACAATTTAATTCTAGAATCCTGAAAAATACATCAACCATTTTATTTAAAAATATTTATTTCCTTGGTCTAAGGATTAATGTGGGTAATTTGTTTTCATTTTATATTGACCTAATTTATAGTGGTTTTTAATGAAAATGTGAATTATTCGAAGCATATCCCCTATAAGTGTCAAACATAGTGTGCAGTAAGGCCTATTGGTGTGTACCAGGTTACGCTCGAGTTAGGCTCGATGCACCTTTTTAGGATTGTTACCCCTGGGCACATCTATACGAGAACCACATCTAATTTTACTATCAATAAAGTGTTATATTTCATGTAATACCCTCATAATATATACCGTAAACAAATTATAGGTTGTTCTTATATACTTATGCTCAAATTATATGTTAGGTTTATGCTACCTATTCTATGTTTTCCAAAATCTACTTCAAAATATTTCTACTAATCTTCCTTAGGTGCCTAATATAGTTCCTATACCTCAGATTCCCAGATTTAGGGTCTACTACCATTACATTGGCATGATTAGGCAGAATAAAACCCTGAGGGACCCAAGAGTTTAGTAGTCTTGGTAAATTGGGTACATACATGAGTCTTGTATTAAAAATGAATACACTAATTGCAACATTTTCTTTATTTTGAGGATAAATTTACTCCCAATTATCATATAATTTCATACCATTATTAGTACACTTCTTGGATTCCTGGGGAAAGGATACAAATAAGGGTGACCATAAATGCTCAGTAAGGGTTATATAAAATGAATGAAATAATAAAAAAAATGAGAATAATCAATAAGGAAGAGTAATAATTGAACACAAATTCCATGTAATCAAAAAACTACGAGCAAGTGTGTAAAAAATATGGCAAGGTAAATAACTTAACACACATTCCATGTAAATAACCAGATAAGTCATAGTCAATATAGTATGGTAAATAATATAAAACCCTTCCATTTAATCAATAAAATGAGAATGAAATGTATTTGTGGATTTTTTCCATAATGAAAATATCATGGATAATTATGACTGAATCAAAGTGAAGTAATTTCTTAATTATTGGATTTCATGTTTCCTAGTTACATGGTACGTTTTCCATCAAATCCAATCACAGTATGGTTTATAACAAACATATTGAAAAACCCAGTATATTTATCCAATAGACTCATAACCTGAGACTGCAGATGGATCAAGGGGAAATCTATATCCATGTCCCACCTATTTAATATATTACCAAATCATTCCTCATATATCTAATAATCGATTTAATACCTGAACATTGTGCCTCATCAAATCTCTCTTTTGGGAAAAAGATACATATTTTTCAATACATTACCAGTTAATCAAGAAAAATTTAACTACAAAACATATATAAAAAATCAAATATGGTTTATGAAATAGTCATATACATGATAAATAATACAGATATTTAGGGGAAATTTAATTTTTAATGATCATTGGAAGGTTAATAATTCAAGGGGAAGTTAATGATGATGAAACTGATTCAGGGAAGTGAATGTCAATAATATCCTTGGTCAAAATAATCATAAGACATATATGGAAAAAAATTAAGGTATAAATATGCAATATAACCATTGTAGTAATATTAATGGTTTTTTTCAATTGTGAAATAAAAGAATATCTTTATAAACATTATTGAGTAAAATAATCTTGAAACATTCCAATATCTCTCATACCAAGGTGAAACATATAAATAATATTCCCCATGGTATAATAACATTAAATGAAAAATATAACATCATTATAATAATTAGATTCAGGATATAATATTTCAATGGATTAGTATATAAACCTCATAAAATATGATAGGTGTATAACAAAACAAATGACTTAATGAAAGAAAATACTGACAAAAAATCCATCACTGCTTTGGTAACCTTAAATACGTAAACCCCATGAAATTATTATTATTTAATTTATAATTTAATACCCATAAATTTATTTATAAGATAAAAAAACATTAATGGGCAGTATATACACCACACCACAATATATAGTAGTGAATATGACATTTATCTCACAAATGTAAATAGTGAGATGAAAATCCCTAACCTTTTGTTTCCTTGATGGTGAACATCATTTAAAATTTTTATAAGGGTATTATACAAGTTACTAAGTTAAAATAGAGCAATATTAATGTTTATAATATCGTATAATATCTTATTATATTATCTCAGAACCCATTTTTTAACAATCATTATTATTTATTTTCACTATTTTGGGTGTTTATTGCATAGTTTTTCGAGTATGATTTGACAAGTTATATTTTTTCTTATTTATATAATAATTTCATCATAACCATAATTGAAATAATGATTTAATTGTTATATATATTTATTATATATGTATTTATAATAATCTATAATATTTCAAGATATTAAATGAATTATTTCATTCATGGAGATGGTAGGACGTACGTACACAATAACGCTACTTCAATTTCTTTTTCATATTTAAAATAATTAAAATTAAATGAAATATATGTATATTATAATTATAGTATAATATTTACTTCATATATGTCACAAATTTTTATTAATAAAATTATTAATAAATTGCATGTAATGTCGAAATAAATCACATCCCCTTAAGGACGCGGTAGTCCACACGTCTATAAACAATGTTATCATATTCCCAAAAAATGGAATTCATGAATTTATGTTTATATAAAAAAGTTCCAGATGCATAATAACATTAAAAATGCAATATATATCATATATAAATGATAAATAAATCAGTATTTCCTACCTATAAAGGTGCTAAATGGAAGAACGAACAACATCGGTGTGCGAAGCGGTAGTCCGTCATACACCCAAACGATGATTTTGTATCTAATATAATGCATTTGTGTGAAATTGTTAGTATAACTCTTATAATAACAATATATAAGTATATTTAATATATTTTGGTTATTATTTAATTATTATATAAAAAAAGTTATGTTTTTTATAAGTAAATGGAACAAAACTGATCATTGGAGAGTGTTACCTCTTATTATGGTAACTCCTTTTGGTTTATACCAAACGAGTTCCATGGTTTTATTTATTCCCAAAATTAGGCTTATAGGATGATGTTAGGAAATTTGGGAGGTTTTTTGGGATTGTCTGTTTTTAGAAAAAGGTCTTGAAATGTGTGAATATATGGTAGGGGAGAGTTCCATTTTATAGCTGAGGAGAAGTGGCATTCTTGTAAATTTTTTAACGAGGAAGTGCACCCACGTTTTTTCCAGGTAATGTGGCTCAAATAATTGTAAAAATTAAATAAAAGGGAGTTTATTGTCGAAATATGTCCATAAAATGGATTTTTGATAAGTTTATAGGTTATTTTGTCCCTTAGGGTTATGGTTTAGTCCCTTGTTAAGCTATTTTTACTTCTAATTGTTGTAATTAATTTTAACTATTTTCACTAATAATTTTTGTCAAAAATTCAGTTATTATTAATATAAATTATAAATAATGGTGATTAAAAATATTGAATCCCTTTTTCCTAATTCCATCCACATATTTTTAGAAATAATTTTAAATTTAATCCCGCATACGGGGAAAAAACTGGTTTTCAAAGTAAAAATGATCAAAAGATTAAAATGATTTTATTTCTAATATAATTGTGAAATAGATTCTGATTAACAAAATTGGATTTATATATGAATAATTTAAATAAATATAAATTAAAACCAGGTTAAAATATATTTTATTATATAAATAAATTATATGAAAAAGTAGTTATCAATTAAATTTCAGTTTTTTCATTATTCATCAAAAAATGAATATTCTCAGAAAAAATTCCAAAAAATCACCCTAAGATAATTTTTATCTTTAAAATTATAAAATTAAGTTTATTTTAAAATATGGAATTTATAAAATTCCCATATATTCTTTTTAAATAAGTTTCATCGTCAAATGGCTGAACAATTTCCTTTAGAAAAATATTGTTTTCCATACGTAAAATTGGATTTTTTTCTTATTTTATAACCATAAAATCTAATGTATAAAGGAAAATATAATTTTTCTAACATATATCATATATATTTAATCGATATATTTCATTAATAGTAATTAATTTAATTTATTATGATTAAACACCTTTAGCACATAATAATAGTTTTTATGAAAACATACATTTTATATTAAATTGGTTCTTATATTCACTTATAATTAATTGGTATTTCTTGAATTAAATAATATATATTCATATGATACTAATCCAATTCATTATTTATAGTTCAAAATCTATTTTATATCTTATTATATTAAATAATAATATTTTAATAATATATTGTTTTGTAGTTAATGTCAGTCTTGTGTGCAATGCTAGTTGTTTAAGGAAGTCTTTGTTACGTGTGACGAAAGATAACTCAGTATAGCATGCATTTCAAGCAATATAATATATTTAATTTAATTAAAATATTAAATGTACCATAATTTATGGTGAGGTAATATTTATTTCAATTTTTGGTGTTGTGTGTCATACAAGATGTCGAATAAAAGTTTCACTATTTTAATTTTTGGGGATTTATATATACTTCTTTAGATCAATCCTTCCGTAGAATATAAAGATATTTAGATTCCCATTAATGGGTCATAAAGGATTCAAATCCACCAACTTAGGATATTACTTCCTCTTTTTTCTATATTGCACACTAACTATTTTGAGAATCCTTTCAGGGAGTGAATGCATCTAGATATTACTAGATTACCCATTCCTAAGTTATTATTGGATGAATTTTTTGATCAAAATGTAGATGTCACACCAGTGTTGGTGTAAGAACCTGGATCATGTTTCCAGATATGTTTTCCATTTTTGGTCGTTTTTGAGAAAAAAGAGGAATATCAGGAATTTTCTAAAGTACACGTCATGTACTTTATAAGTACATGTCATGTACTGCATTTCCGTAGGATGCCGTGTGCTAGCCGTGTAATGGCCACACACACAACCATGTGGGGTGACCTGGAGGTGGCCTAAAGCGGAGTACGGAAAGGCAAGTACATGTCGTGTACTTCAAACGTACATTCCATGTATTTTCTTTTTTTTCATTAAAAGTACCTGGATCCCATCTAATCACCATAAAGCTCTCACTCTAGGTCCTGTTTGACTTAGAGCATTGTGCGGCCACGGATCTTCGATGAACCCCCAAGATATTGTCCGTTATCTGAATCAAACACCATCAGTTTTATTGTAATCGCATTGATTTACCATATTTTAGGTCAATCCAAGGGTAGACGCCAGAGTATATCGATCTCCCAACGCTGAGGTAGGTGGTTTGTGCCTTTACATTGAAAGTCTTTGAAAAATATGTTCAATTTTGACCAATACCCTTGAACGGGGTATTGTGTGTTCCTTATTTTACCCTTGTTGATTTCCTTCCATTTTAGTATGCCTGAGTAGAGGTTATTCAGATATTAATTGGGTTGATTGTGATACTTTGGATGGGTTTCCCATGTTTGTTCTATTTATGACCGTTAGGTTTTGTTGGCCTGTTAGGATTTCCCTGATGTTCATCGCATTCCTAGAACTATATGATGGAGTGTTTATTATTATCTGATATAATTGATATGATTTAGACTGGTTAGCCAAGTATTTCTTGAGGTTTACCTTGGCCATTTTTGCTTTGTTATGCTCATTGACCTACACAGGGCCGTGAGAACCTAGTGTAGTAGACTATAAGGGGAAATGGACTATGTGATATTCCTCATAGAGTCTTTGTCCACATTAGACTATGAGGGGGAATTGACCGAGTGAGCTTCCATAGAGAGTCTTGGAACCACTTTTGGCTATAAGGGTAATTGACTGAGTGAGCTTCCTCAGAGAGCCTAGGTCCACTTGGGGCTATATGGGGAATTGACCATGTGAGCTTCCTCAGAGAGTCATTGAATTTCTTTTGAATATAAAGGGAATTGACTGTGAGAACTTCCTCAAAGTGTATTTATATATTCTTAAATAAGAACCAGAGGGGATAGTATGTGTGTACTTCCTAGAGGGTTACTGTGCTTGACTAGATTCTTATTTGATATGTGGGATTTTTTAATGTTGATTACTTCTTGTTTACTGCACCTTTTCTTATTACCTACCATATTTACTCATTGATTGTTAGGCACAGATATTTGGGTGGTTTTCTACAAGGAGTTAGTCCAACACCCTATTTGGGAAATTCTTTTTTTTTTCCGAAAAATATTATATTGATGTAGGTATAGATAAGGGAAAGCGCTCTTCTACTTCAGGTACCTAACATGTTGTGGAGCTGGATATCATGGGACCAACCTTAGGCTTGAAATGCTAAGGAGATGTTATATTTTTCTTTTTTACTTTGAATAAGTACTGTTTTTTTCTAGAATTGTTATTTTTTTGGCTTCTTTCTTAGACATATGTTTCATGCATCATTTATATATGTGCTCTAGTTGTTTCTTACTTTCAGTCTTCTGTTGTTTTCTCTTGTGTGGATTATTACTACTTTCTCTATTGCATGATGATTACTTCTGATATGTTACTCTGCCAAAGAGGGAATTATTTCCCCATTATCACACCCAAGGCCCTCGCTTCTAGTCGGCAGCCTCTGGTGTTCGGGGATATGTGCTTGAGGGCATGTGACCAACCGGTTATAGGACACCTCTGGGTGGCTTCCGAAACCGGGATGATACAAAGTTGTATCAGAGGGATTATTTTCTCTTACCTTGCTGTTTGGAGTCTTTATCCAGGGATATGAAGGAATAGGTACTTGGTAATAAGTTGTGCATGGGAGTAGCTAACCCGTGTATAGGGAAAAGCCAATCTACCTCACTTATTTCAATTTTTCTTGTTTTGTAAGTTTATGATTGATCTGATTTTCACCGTTGGGTGACCCACATGTTTTGTAATATTACTACTGATGTTATTGAGGTTCTATTTATGTCTCAACCGTATGAGATGAGGGTATTCCATAGCATGCATCATATAGGCACTTTCTAGAAATCACATGTCATACATTCCTTCCATGCCATTTAGGGTGCATTAGCAATTACATGTTATTGTGACAGATTTTGTGTAGAATATGCATGCTATTGTGATAAATTTTGTGATAGAATCCCTAATTCTAATTATAGAACTGATTGTGTAAGTTTTGTTTGAATGAACACCAAATTTTTGTTCTTGAGGTTATATGGGCCCCCATGGCCTGGAAATTGGTGGATCATTTCCTGGTTTACCTTGTTTATAACATGTATAAGATGCCATGATTTGATTCGTGGGGAGTATGGCCCCTCACATATCATAATTTGCAACATTAATGTTTTCTTCAGTGTTTCTCTGGGCTATATAGTAGTTTATGAGGCTTATTGTCTAGAAAACCTAGAATACGCGTTGTGTAGTTTTGACCACATGCCACGTGTTCTTCTGTTCGGGAAGAAACTGTTTTCTTATGTACACACCATGTAATGTAAGTACACACGGTGTAGTCTCTAACTGTGTTATAGGCCCTGTGATCAGAGACATGGGATAGGGAAATTCTGGTGGGAACATGTCATGTACCATTTGCGCACGCTGTGTAGTGTTGACCATGTGTCCACCCGTGTGACTAACAACACAGACGGATAAACCTTAAGTTATACACACCATGTCAGCCCTGAACACGTTGTGTGGTCTAACCTAGGTACCTGTATGTATCACGAACAACACGGTTTAGTGTTATCCTTCCTCGTACATTTCATGTCTGTCTGGAACACGCCGTGTTGTGTGAGCCGTGTGTTAGGTTGTCTTACTAACAACACGGGCCAGGTGTAGCTTGTCTAGTACACACTGTGTCTATTTTGAACATGTCGTGTAGTCTTGTATTAGGAGAGTCGTGTGTCTTAACCGTATAGAAGGACTTAGATAGGGAAAGAGGATTCAAGTACACACCCTGTGTTAATACAACACACAGTGTGTTTTGGGCGTTACACGACCAGTTTCGATAGAAGTACACGCCCGTGTGAATGGATTAAGGGAACACGCCATGTAGGAATTGTACACATCGTGTAGTCATGTTTTTTTTAAACATGAATGCTTTCTTTCCCTCATTCCCTTATTAATCTTCTAGTTTCTATTCATTGGTGATCTTGATCTATGTTGTGTGATTTACCTAGCAGAGTCATGCCACCAAGACGTCCTCCGGTTGTACGCCAATTGCAAGGGGTGATCTGACACCAGATATGGCTGATTAGGGACTTCCAGCAGATCCTCATATTGTGCCAGTCTTGGAACCAACTGGTATACCAAACATAGGTGGTGATGCATAGTTCAAGGAAGAATTTTTGAGGATGATGCATACCTTTCAGGGAGCATCTCCTCCGGCCCCATCGATGGGTGATTTGATGCGGGTATTTTAGCAGTAGTAGCATCCCATTTTTTGGGAGATGGCAGACCCCAATATGTAGGGTCTTGGCTAGAATCCACGCTGAAAATTTTCGAGCATCTTGAGAGACCTCCACAGAGGAGGGTGAATCTCACTACGTATATGATTTGAGACTCCACCAAGAGGTGGTGGAATGTGATCTCACAGCTAGGACACCAACAAAATATGTCTTGGGATGAGTTTTGGTGCATCTTATATGATTACTTCTTTCTAGAGACCTTGAGGGCCGATCGAGCCTAAGAGTTCATGAGTCTGGAGCAGGGTACTCTTTCTGTTAAGGAGTATTCCTCTTGCTTCACATAACTGCATCTTTTCACTCCCATTCCAAGAGGTTATGAGTTGTTCCTTGCACGAAATTTTGAGGATGGTCTGAGGAATGACATCTGATCTCAGCTGAACATCTTCAGGTTGACTTCGATATCCTCTATCATCAACTAGGCATTAATCACAAAGCGTAATTTAAGGGATTATGGATCTATGAGATAGGGCGGTTCAGCAACCCGAGTTAGTATTCCTCCTACTAATAGTAGGAAGTGCGGTAGGGAGACTGCATGAGGATACCAGAGTAGGTGGGATGCATCTTCTGGTATCCAGGTGGTGTGTTACCATTGCGGGAGGAGCTGGCATATAAGGCCACATTGCCCAAAAGACCTAGTGGAGTTCCAATCTTGTGGAAAGAGGGGTCACCTTCAGTGAGTTTGTCAGATATTTTCACAAGTAGTTGGTGACATGGGTTCTTCTATGACTCCTCATTTAGGAGGAGTGCAACTAGTTTCTCACCAGTCTAGGAATTGGAGTTCTTCCAACAGTTCGGGCCAAGCTGGAGGTCATGGATGTGGTGGTCAGTCACCGGTCCTTCAGCGACAACAGGGTGGATTAGCCTAGAGTGGTCAGGCAGGGTCACAGGGCCACGACATAGGTCATACTTTTTCAGTGGATCAGATCTAATAGGAGAAGAATCTCGCACCCACTACCATTTGAGGTACGATCTTAGTAGCCTCTGTTTTATCTTCGACTCTTTTTGATACAGGGGATTCCCATATATTTATATTTTTTGCTGTTGTGGAGAGCCTTGGTCTCTACATCTTTTCTTCTTATAATATCCTGATGCTAGAAACTCCATTGGGGACAAGAACGGCTATTGTACGTCAGTGTAAGGAGTTCCCTTTAGAGGTTGTTGGATGTCACTTCGTATGGGACTTCTATGTCCTAGAGATGAAAGGCTATGATTTCATTCTCAGAATGTGCTATCTAGTTCCCTTCCAGGCATTCTTCGATTGTTATCGCCGTAGGGTGAGTTTAATATCATCAGAGGGTGGATCCTTTCTTCATAAGGGTGGATGGGATGTCTAGGCAAGTAGAGCGGGACTCGAGCATCATGGGTTGGGATGAGTTACAACCCATATTTCTTGTCTATATCTGGATGAACATGGGACTTCGCAGTTAGACATTACTTCAATGGTGGATCGTTTCAGGGATGTTTTTCAAGAGGACTTTTCGGGTTTTATTTCGGAGCGTGAGATAGAAATTTTTATTGAGCATGTGCTAGGAGAATCACCGGTGTACATTCCTCCTAATATGATAGCTACACCAGAGTTGAAGGAGCTCAAGAAGCTGTTGGTGGAGTTTCATGCCAAGGGTTTTATCTGACCCAATACTTCTCCTTGTGATTTGCCTATCCTATTTGCGAAAAAGGTAGATGGTACCCTTAGGCTTTGTGTCGATTATCAGAAGTTGAACCAGGTGACAGTCAAGAACCAATATCCCTTTCCAAGGATATATGATCTCTTTGATCATCTTCGAGGATCTCGGGTGTTCTCGAAGATTGACATGAGGTTCTGTTACCATCAGTTGCATGTTAGACCATCTGGTATACCTCTTATAGCCTTTAGGAGAAGGTATTGTCTATACGAGTATATGGTTATGCCATTCGGTCTCATGAACGAGCCTGTAGTTTTCATGTCACTGATGAACCGAGAATTCCATCCATACATGGATTCGTTCATGGTGGTCTTCATGGATAATATCTTGTTATACTCTCATAATCGACACGACCATGATACCCATCATGAGATCATTTTGAGTAAACTGAGAGAGCATCAGTTGTATACTAAGCTTTCAAAATGTCACTTTGGGATGGACCATATTCACTTCTTGGGACATGTTATCTCAGAGGAAGGATTATCAGTAGACATAGAGAAAATGTGAGCATGAGTTTACTGGGAGCAGCCAAAGAATGTATTTGAGGTACGAAGCTTTCTACGGATTTCTGGATACTATATACACTTTATACAGGATGTTTCGCGCTTGGCAGCACAACTGTCGGGTCTGACTAAAAAGGGTGAAAGGTTCTTGTGGTCAGATTCTTGTGAGTCATCCATTCAGGAGCTGAAAGGGAGGTTGACTTCAGCACCGATACTAGTGTTTCCAGAGCCAGGAAAGATCTATAGTAATCATTTTGATGCTTCAGGTATTTGGCTAGGAGTTATGATTATGTTTGGAGAGGGATTCGTTGCGTATGGGTCTCGATAGATGAGACCCATGAGAATAATTACCCGATGCATGATCTTGAGTTGGCAGTAGTTATTCTTGCCTTACGTTGTTGGATATATTATCTTCTGGGAGAGAATTTCGTGGTTTTCACTGACCATAAGAGTCTCAATCACATCTTCACTCAACATGATCTAAATTTGAGACAACGAAGATGGGTTGAGTATCTTCAGTCCTTCGATTTCGATTTTTCCTATACACCTGGGAAAGGCAATGTAGTGGCTGATGCATTGAGCAGGAGGACCAAGATACAAGCAGTTCATGAGGCCAGCAATGAGTGGCTACTTATGGATCTATTCTCTGAGATGCATTTGGAGGTGCACGATAGATAGGGGCATACGTTTCGTTCTTTTGTAGCTGTTAACTCTACTCTTTGTGATCGGCTACGAGTGAGGAAGCTATCAGACTCATAAGGCCTAGTCCTAAGGGAAAGTGTGTTAGGAGATAACCCTATTCTGGGATGGAAATTAAGAAAGGATGAGATCATGCATTTATAGGGGCGTGTATGGGTTCCAGTAGACATACACGAGGAGCTAATGCGGGGCTTTCATTCCTCAGTTTGGGCAGTTTATCCTAGCATCACCAAGATGTATCGTGATCTACACTGTCAGTATTGGTGGCCAGGTATGAAGAGAGATGTTTATGGTTTATTCATGAGTTGTTCCACCTATCAGTAGGTGAATACGGAGCATCAGCGACCAGCATGACTTTTATAGAAGTTACTCATTCTCGAGTGGAAGTGTAAGGACATTGCGATGGACTTCGTGAGCAGTTTTCCGAGGTCACCTCGAGGGAATAACATAGTTTGGGTTGTCATTGATAGAATTAAAAAGGTTTCTCACTTCTTTCTGATCTAGGATACCTTCATTTTTAATGATCTGGGATGGTTGTACATCTGAGAGATTATACGTCTGCATGGATTTCCACACTCCATTGTCTCAGATAGAGATGCACATTTTACTTCTCGGGTCTGGTAGGGGCTTTAGAAGGCTTTGGTTACATAGTTACTTTTTAGTATAGCATACCATCCCCATAAAGATGGCCAGTATGAGCGTACGATACAGGTGCTTGAGGACATGCTCCGAGCATGTATTCTTGATTTTGGAGGATCTTTGGAGAAGCATATACCTATTGTGGAGTTTTACTACAACAATAGTTTTCAAGAAACTATTCAGATGGCACCTTATAAGTCTTTTTACGGTAGGCCATGCCAATCACCCTTATGTTGGTTGGAGGAAGGAGATGTATCTTTTTTTGGGACCTCATCTAGTTCAGGAGACCACAAAGCAGATAGAGTTGATTCAGAAGAGGATGACTACTACGCAGTCTCAACTGAAGTCTTATGCTGATCAGCGGAGATGACATCTGGAGTTTGAGGTCGGGGATCATATTTTCCTGTGTGTTACACAGAGGTTGGGACACAGAAGGATTAGGAGACATGTTAAGATTTTTCTGAGGTACGTCGGGTCATTTGAGGTGTTGGAGATAGTTGGGAAGGTTGCCTATCGGTTGCAGTTACCTCAGAGGTACTGGGCTATGCACGATGTTTTTCATGTTTCTCAGCACTGACATTACTTTTTATAACCATCTCATGTATTTCAACCTAAGGAGGTTAAGGTCAAATTGGATGTGTCATTCAAGGAGAATCATATCCAGATTGTGGATCATAGTAAAAATGTTCTTTATGGCCAGCCTGTTCCCACGGTACAAGTGTTATGGAAGCACAAACACGTATAGGATGAGACTTGGGAGAGGGAGGCCGATGTATGAGCACAGGGGCCAGAACTGTTCGGGGTTTCTTCTTATATGCCACGCTAGGGAAATTCAGACACAAATTTCTTTAAGGGGGGAATTTTGTAAGAAAATGGATCCTCTTTCCAGGCATGGTTTCATTTTCTGGTTGTTTTTGTAAATTAGAGGAATTTCTAGAATTTCTTGATGTACACGTCGTGTAATTTATGAGTACACGCCTTGTGCTAGCTGTGTAATGGCCACACACTCGGCCGTGTGGGGTGACCTAGAGGCCCCATAAAGCAGAGTATGGAAAAGGAAATTACATACCATGTACTTCAAAAGCACACGCTGTGTATTTTTTTCATTAAATGTATCGGGGTCACATCTAATCGCCAGAAATCTCTCCTTCTAGGTCTCGTTCGACTGAGAGCACTGTATGGCCACAAATCATCAAAGAACACATGAACGTGTGTCTTTCCTTCGAATCAAAAATCATTGGTTGCATTGGAATCACATCGATCTACTGCATTATAGGTCTATCCAAGGGCTGACAACGTAGTATATTGATCTCCCAACACTGAGGTAGGTGGTTTGTGTCTTTCTATTGAATGTCTTTGAGAAATATGTGCAATTTTGACCAATACCCTTGAACGGGGTATTGCGTGTTTACCGTTTTACCCTTTTTGATTTCCTGCCATGCTAGTATGCCTGAGTAGAGGTTATTTGGATACGAATAAGGTTGATTGTGATGCTTTGGATGCGTTTCTCATGCTTGTTCTGTGTACGACAGTTTGGTCTTGTTGGCCTGTTAGGCTTTCCTTGATGTTCTTCCCATTCCTAGTACTATAGAATGGAGTGTTTATTGTTATCTAATATGCTTGATATTTTTTATACTGATTATCCAAGTAGTTCTTGTGGTTTACCTTGGCCGTTTTTTCTTTACTATGCTCGTTAACCTACACAGGGCCATGAAAACCTGGTTTAGTAGACTATAAGGGGAAATTGACCATGCAATTTTCCTTGGAGAGTCTTTGAGAACATAAGACTATAAGGGGAAATTGACTAAGTGATATTCTTTAGAGATTCTTGGAACTACATTGGTCTATAATGAAAATTGACCGAGTGAGCTTCCTCAGAGAACCTAGGACCACTTGGGGCTATAAGGGGAATTGATTGTGTGAGCTTCCTTAGAGAGTATTTGAATTAATTTTGACTATAAGGGGAATTGACGGTGAGTTCTTCCTTAGAGAGTCTTTATATATTCTTAAATCTGAACCAAATGGGATAGGCTATGTGTACTTCCCAGAGGGTTATTGTGATTGATTAGCTGCTTATTTGATATGTGGAATTGTTTACTACAGAGTACTTCTTGTTTACTGCACCTTTTCTTATTACCTGCCACATTTACTCGCTGACTGTTAGGCACAGATCATTGGGTGGTTTCCTTATAGGATTTAGTCTCACACCTTATTTGGGCCATGCTTTTGGGACCCAACAGATTATATTGATGTAGGTATAGATAAGGGACAGCACCCTTCTACTTCAGGTACCTGACTTGCTGTGGAGCTAGAGAGCTTGGGACCAAGCATAGGCTTGTGATGGTGAGGATTTGTTATTTGTTTATTTTTTACTTTGGTTTAGTACTTTTTTTAGCAATGTGATTTGTTTAGATGATTTCCTAGACATATGTATCATGCATCATTTATATATGAGCTCCAGTTTTTTCTTACTTTCAGTATTTTATTGTTTACTCTTGTACGGATTATTACTGCCTCTGCTATTGCAAGATGATTACTTCTGCTATGTTACTCTACCAATGAGGGAATAGATTCCCCACTATCACACCCAAGGCCCTCACTACTAGTCGGAAGCCTCTGGAATTCGTGGAAATGTGCTTGAGGCCATGTGACCAACCGTGTACAAGGCACCTCTGGGTGGAATCTAGAACCATGACGTTACAGTTGGGGACTCCAGATAATAAATTTTTGTTTTAATCAATTAATCAGTTTGATGTTATATAAAGTTGATGGTGTAGCTCAATTCTTCCTATATGAATCAGCAAATAACCACTCGTTGAAATAAGTTGGATCAAGGAGGAATGGTGGCTTCAACCTATTGTATGTAATCAGTGGGATTGTTTCCCTTGAGAAAATCAGAACTGATATATTCATGTTCGTCTATATCAGCTTCAAACTATGAAATCATATATTTTACTGAGACTGCACATACAGTTTAATGTGGTGGATTAGTGATTGATGTTTTCTCACATGTTTCTTCTATTAAAGAATGCTGGTTTTCGGTATTAATAGGGTCATCATTGATGACATTCATTGATGTGAAACTTGATTTAATAAAGGCATATTCCATTATATGAGTTTTATCTATAATTTGGGTTGGTTCCTAGTGGATGGATTATATTGAAGACATTCATCGGGGTAAAAATTAGAAACAATCCCCCCAACCCTATGGGATGGGGATACCTGTGGAATTTTTCTCTCACCATGTCTTGTCTTGAAAATGATTATAGCCTCAAAATAGTTGTGATATGGGATTATTTTCATACCCCTATCAATATATGCTAATAGGCCTCATAGATTTATTAATAAGGAGAGACATATACCTTCTTTGGTGTTTAGATGACTATCTTTAATCGATGGGTTCTCTTTTGGATGTATATGTCTAGGTGACTAGGACAAGGTGAACATTTACTACATCTTCTTATAAAATTGGGGTCACATGTCTGTAACATTGACCATGTAAAATATGATCCCTCCTAGTCATCTTTTATGTGGTTGTGGGGATATGGTAGTTATCCTCCACTACCTCCCCAATATGTGTAAGTTATGTTTTGTTACTCTAAGGATAGACTCTGAAGGTGGTTAGATATAGAAATAGGGCCACCTTGTTATTCATGGTCAATTAAGTGATGTTATAGATATTGGGGATTCAGTTTTGTGGGGATTTAAAAAATTATATCTATAGTCAGGATAAATCCATTGAGATGGTACTCCCATGCCAGGGTGTTCACAACCTAACTCTAGAGACCCTAGGTCAGTGATAGTGTATATTGGGGATATGAGGCCTTAGATTCCATAGCATTCAAGGCATATATTTTCTATACTATATATTTTTTCACTAACACTTGTGGTGTCCTATGAGTGACACCATCGTATTGAATGACATTTTAATTCATTAGTTCATTTACTTATTCTATTTGGATATTATAAAGACCAAAATTTCTTTAAAGGTAAACACAAATACTAAACCGTTCAATGCAGTATCAAAAGTAATATTCATGGTCAAATCGATCTCTATCACAGTTAGTGGATTCACATTAGTTTCTCTATTTTTTCAAATGGAAACATAAATTTGTAGCCATACCATGCCTCTTTTGACTCGGGTAGACCTTTTCTCTTAAAGAATGTGGTCACTGGGACTTTTCTAGAAACACCTTAGAATGTGTTTTAGTTAAGACTGTGGAATTTTAGGCTCAACACACTTTTTAGGGGATTATTTAATAATTTTGGCCTCTCTTTTAAATTTAAGATGTTTTGTGAATATTTATCAAATACTATTGTTTTAGTTCTTACCCATATACCAATTATTTCATCTAAACCACGTTTCAATGGGAAAATCTATGTTTATTATAGGTTCTCCTTATTTAACTTATTAATTAGTAATGATTTTATTTAAATACACATAGATTAGAACTCTTGAGTTTTATTCACTATCTAGGGAGCTATTTAGTGTTGTGATATAGAGATCAGGACCATATGGAATGATTCCAACATATCCATATGAAGAGAATCAAAACCCATTTAGTTCAGGGATGCTTAACAAGACACATTTTATCTTTTATGGTTATGTGACAAGGACCTCATTCAATAAGTTTAATGGAAAAAATAATGAAAAATAATGAAAAGGGTACCTAGAAGTTATTGATGTGGGACTTACGCATGAGTTCACCTTTCTAGTTTATCGTGTTTTTATGTAACTATATAGTAGAGGGTATGTTTGGGTCATATATCTAGTTGGAGGACCATATGAGGTTTCTTGTGTCATAAAAAATGAAACGTGTAAACTAAAAAGGGGATATGCATGATCTAACATGAGATACATGAAATAGTATGTTAGTAATTAAAAGATTCTTTTTATGGATTAAAACTTGTTGGAGAACCATATGTGAATATACCAAGTGGAGTATCTCAAATTTTTGTATATTCAGGGAAACCAAGAGGATCATCTCAGCTCAAGGTGGATATGAGGGAACCAGGAGGAGTATCTTTACTCAATATGAAAATGGATCATCATATGGTCATCACAAATTATAAAAGGTATGTTTGAGGATATTGATTATGAACCACAGATGGGCATCTTTTGTACTGTTGTTACCTGGAATAAAATCCCATGAAGTTTGATTGATACATTTTATAGTCATATGTGGGGTCTGGTCCATGTGGTTTAACATCAATTAGTGAGGATGTGTGATAGGTAGTTTATATTCATACTTCTATGAATATAAGTAGATTCCTATTATGTATCTCAATTATGATAATTGAATGATATACTAAACCACTAATTACATGTGATTCATGCTCTGTGTAATAAACAAGAGATAGAAGATCACTCATATTGCATGGGAGAGAAGAATAGGGGATTGTGAGGGGATAGTGAATTTAATATCACTTTAGTTTCAATACATATATTGGTAACTAGTCATGATAAGATATGGTTGGTTCTTATACGTTATAATATAATTTTTTATAAGGATGTATGTTTCATGATAGGGGAAAAATATTAGCCTAATTGGTGATTATGCATTGGTACTCTCCTAAGGTTCTTGATATAGTATGTGAGTTATGTAAATTTATGTTTTGAGGATTAGACCTTATAAGAGAACAATATATGATATACAATAGGAGTATCTCAACTCCTGGTTATTGTGAGGGTCTTAAGAATATATGATTACATTCGTGGTAATATTGGGGCTTATACTGAGGAGAAGGATCGTATATGAGAACTAAGAAGAGTATATTGACTCAAGATGTATTAAAAAACTAAGATAACTATCCCGACATAAGGTAAAAATGTAACTGAGAGGATCATCTCAAATCAAGATACATATGAGGTAAAATAGTGGTTTATCTCAACTAATTGGGTTTTAGGAATCCATGAGGAAAATCCTGACTTAAATAATTATATAGGATTATGTTTTTGGTTATAGGGTTTGACACACACACATATAATCCAAGTTTAAATTTCATTTGTTTCAAATTTTTCATAATATAAACATTACATCTCACAATTAATCTCACAACCTTGAGAAACAAAAGGTTTATTTTCAGTGGATATTAACTATATATAAATTATATTTTGAATATTTATCAGGAATATCACCATACTAGATCCCATATATCCTAATATATACTCATATTCATAAAATAAATTATATAAAAAAATAAATGGGTGTACTTAGACTCTCTATGAGGGTAAAAATAAGAGATATAATTAATAAGCATAAGTGAGCATAAGATAAGTATGTAGGTATGCGATAATAGTCATGTTCTATGACAAAAACCTTATAAAATAATACCCAAATAATCATGTATCATCAATAATTAATCAAGGAATATATATATATAATCATAACATAAGAAATGAGTCATCATATCCTGATAACATTGAAAAACATAAGATTATAGCACAAAAATAAAAATAAAAAATCATCACATTATGATAAACCCCAAACATTTCCTTGTTTTATCACTTCACTAATATTGAAAACATTAATGGTTCATCATCTTATTTATATGAAAATCATTAATTTTTCATCATAACACTAAAAATGAAAACTTAAACAAATAATTGTCTCAGTAATATGGAAAACATTAATGTTTCATCAAATTTATTTGATGAAAAACATTTATTTTTCATCATATCACTTATATAGAAAACATTAATTTTTTTTCATATCAATTATATATATAACTATAATGTTTTATGAACTCACATAGATAGAAAACATAAAATCATCATCATATCACCATTATAGAAAACATTATTTAATGAATTAGAGGGAGATATATGACTACACCCACAGATATGATTAAAACAACATATAATTGTTCTAAAAGATTATAAAAAATAATCCTTTCATCATATATTAACTAACCCATGGGAAAAAATCAGGTTTCATGAGAAATACATTAAACCATAATTCATCTAGATAAAGAATGTGGATTTTATCATAAGAAGATATTCCATGTGTAATATAAACAGAATCAGAGGATATTGACATAAATTGAAAAAATAGTTCTAAGACTATTGGATCAATAAATTTGAAAAAAATATCCCTTTTGAAATTCTTTAAAACACCTTTTAAATGTTTTATTTAAAAACAAATACTTTAAGCATGATAAAACCTTTTAAATATTAAAATTTAAAACCAAGGGGACTTTAAGAAAATAAATGTTTTGAAATAAATATTTTTTTAAAATTATTTGATTTTATATAAAAACATATAATTCTTATTTATTAAAAACACAATCCTTTAAAGTTCATTTATAAATATGGAATTTTCTTTCAAAATGAAATTTTTACTTTTGAAAAAATATAATTTTTTTATTTTTAATATAACTATGAAATAAGAATAATTTTGAAAATAATTCCAAAAAATGAAAATTCTGTTTGATAAATGATTATGGTCATAAAAAATTAAAAATAATCTTTGTCACAATTTTTAACAAAAACAACCCATGTTGAAAAAATTAAAATATTTCTCTAAAATATTTGTAAAAATGTAAAAGTAATATAAAATGAACTTAATCCACTATTTAATCCTTGATATGGAAAAAAATAAAATCATATAATGAATATGGGCATTAAAGAAGAAAATTTATGATTAAAAAGAAGATGTTGAGTCAGTTTCTCTCACAAATGTCATGTTGAGTAAATAATTAACCAAGGAAAAATAAATCAATAGGGGATAGGTAAAAATATAACAACAAAAATAGTATAATATTTTTTTTGGTTTTATAGATAATGTTCACACAATTTTCACTATATATAAATTTCGTCATAACAATCTTGATTTGAAAATGAGATCAAAAAGAAATACTCACAACTCTGTTACATTTCAAATTGCCAACCCATGAAAGTTATAGATTTAGAAAAAAAATTTAACCGCATTAATTTAATTTAAATTATATTTTAATTATATTCATGGTAATTATATTTACTAAAAATAAAATAATGGGTGATTACGAATCATATCTCAAAAAAATTGATTTGATGAAACCTTTACCTTTTATATCATTTTCCATGAATATTCATTAACCTCATGCATAATAAAAACAATCATATTAATTACTTATTTAATAACATTAATAATATATTTGATATTTTATATTTCTCAATTCTAATCATTAAAAAAATATTAGTTAAATAGTGTTTGTCTTTATCATAAAATGTTAGTAATTTCGACTATTTTACACATGATTCATAATGATGATGTGTAACACTATTATATGATAAAATTTCATCATAAAAATATTATTAAAGGTAATATAATATAATTTATATAATTATTTACAAATTTTCAATATCATTTAAGGAGTTTTTTAGGTGTGACTCGTGAAGATGAAATCAATGATGATCTTGTTTTGAGTAAATTATTGATATCAAGAGATTACTTTACAATGGTATGTTTCTTTTTTGATAAAATTTAAGAACCATATTAATTAAATATATTTATCCTTTAATTAATTTATATTCAATAAATATACATTATAAACATTAATGTAAAGTGGTGATGAAAAATGAACCAAGTCATCCATGTTGGTGGTAGTTCGCATGTACACAAGACCCACATTTTCATTTTCCAATAGATGTAAAAAATTTAGGTTTCATAATGATTTATATTTAAAGAATAATAATTATTTCATAAATATATATTTAATTAAACAAATAATTTTATAAAGTATAGTGGTGATGAAAAACCAAATACTGTGTTTAATGGAGGTAGTAGTCTACTAATATGCATGGAGGAAACTTTCATGTCCATAGAGTGATATAAAAGAAGAAAATGGTTTATCCTATAAGAATATTAAACATTTTATAAATATAATGTAATATAATTAAATTCCCTTTTATATACACGCTTTTATGTAATTTATGAAAAATTAAATATGTTTCTTTGTGGAGGTGGTAGTCTACATGTCTGGACAAATAATGTTCTCATTTTTCAAGGAAGATAGAAGGATTGATAATAGTTTACAATTCACATAATAGAATTTCCTTATTTTAATAATTTTAATATCATTATATTTTAATGGGTAAAATATATTGTAATAAAAAATGTAGAGAATAAAAAATGTTAACAAGTGATTAATAATAACATGGAGAATTATAACATTCTCTTCGAGGACCTTTTAGAAATGGAAGATTTAATTATTTTACTCATATAAATGGAATAAAAAATTGTTATATGGATATAGATAAATTAAATTGGGTAGTGTTTTAATGGGAATTTGTTCTTTTAGAGTGCATGTAAAGGTTTTGTGGAAGTCTCCTTGTATAAGTGAGGGGAGTGGCCATTTTTAGAAATACCCACTACTATATATTATATCATTTCACATTCAATGTAATGTGGGTAAAAAGGATGGAAATAATTTATATGGTGTAATTATGGTATGAGACTCCTCTAAACCACTCATTATTAGAAAATGTTTGATTTATCTTAAGAATTTTCTCTTGAGTATTATCTTTTTAAAAAAATTATTTTTTAACATAATAACTTTTTTATCCTTGAT
Source organism: Viscum album (assembly GCA_963277665.1). Lineage (NCBI taxonomy): Eukaryota > Viridiplantae > Streptophyta > Magnoliopsida > Santalales > Viscaceae > Viscum > Viscum album. The sequence goes on from OY728163.1 coordinate 1,103,319,719, forward strand.
AGTTGATCTTAATCACAAATATTCAAATTAAAAATATTACATATTTTAATAATTATTATTTAAGATATAAAAATAATATTATCTAGTAAAATTAAAAGGATTCAGAAATATTAATTTTAATATTTGTGCAGAGAATGTTTAAAATCCATTTTCAAGAAAAGTATATTTTTATGCATAAAATTATGTTTTGGATAGAATTACCAATGTTTTTATTTCTATAATATTGCATTATTTATTATTTAATAAATATATTTTTTGGAATGAAAATAAATATAAAACCATATTTTACATTGATAATGTTTAATTTAAAAAAAGGAAAAAACTTCTTTTATTATAAAAAATATTACTAGTGTTCCAAAAAGTTAAACAGTAGTTTTATAAATTCTCAAAAGTATTTTAAAATACATAATTGTATTCATTAATAAATATTCTATCAAATAAAATTGTTCATAAACATATAATTATTTATTTTATAATGATAATTTCATAAAGTTACAATATTATTAAAAATTTTATTTTACATTATTCCCCAAAAAATTAATTATTTCTGAAAAATACCAAAAAATTATTTAATGATAATATTTACATTTTTATCCCAGAAAATTAATTTCATTTTTTAATATTAAAATTATAAAATATTTATAAATTCTTCTTTTAAAGGGATACATAGAATATAATATCAAATTATTTTTATATGAAATTTACTTATTCAAATATTAACCGTTCCTATTCTAATATACTATCAACTTCTAATTTAATTAGTGTAAATATATTATTAATATTAATATTGTATTTTATCATCATTTAACCATTGTATACTTAATTTCATTATAAAATGCACACCACATTAAAACACAATTGAAGAAAAATAATATTTCTATGCCTAAAATTATCTTATTGGTTATTTAATTAAACGAATTGATATTTTTCAATTAAATAGTATTAAAAATGACCTTTATTTTTCTTTATATATATATAAATAATAATCTATCCACCTCAATTTATATACCCCATCATTATTTCTATATTATAATGACTACATTTTGAAATTTATAATGTTCTCTTAAAACAATATGATGCGGTTTCATTTTAGTTCAGTGTTTCATTCCTTGGAAGATACAAAAAATATTATTTAATTGAAAGAAAATATATATTAAAATGTATGGGTTTTTAATTCTACCCCACCCCATAAATAAATTACATCCTTTAAATTTACATTCTATCACTGATGAAAAAAGGTGATGGTATTCATAGTATATTCATGACTCAAGATATAATTTCTAATGCAATTTCAACCCCACTAACTTGGGTATGACTATGAAACTCATTTAATTGTTGATTATTATGATCCATATAGTAGAATCAATCTGGATAAGGATTTCATATTTATCATTGTACTAAAAATGATTATAGGCTTCTTTTTGATATCAAATGTGACTTCCTTACTTGGGAAATTGATATGGGATCTACGTATATTTAGATAACAAATTCCAAAATCACATAAAATTCCTATAAAGAAAGAATAATAATAATATTATAAATAAAATTCTCTGAAATGTTTACTTGGGATGTAATAATCATTCAAACAAGATGTTTTCTATGATAATCAAATCGTTTGAGAGGTTATTTGATGCTCATAGGAAACATATTAGATATAATAGAGTGGTTATAACTAGAACAAATAAGACATCATAAATTTTAATTTGGGTAATATGTGTACCTTAATTTTCAAAATCCACATCATTAGTATTCATTTCATTGGTTCTTCCTTACTCCATATGTTTCAGAAGTTGTTGAGTCATGTTATCCTCTTTATACCATATGTTAGATCATCAATTTTTATAATTTCAAAACATCTTGAATTTTAATAATTAAAGAGTGGTTGATATATTAGTTGGGACCTTTATACCTTTAAATTTAGTAGATAACTTCTTTATCTCTTTTTTTAATCAGAAGATCAATTTATAATACTTAAAAACATGAATACATTTCTTATTCATTTAATAAATTCCCTCGAGTTCTTTTTACCACATTCTTGAAATGTAAGAAGTTGAATTATTCATTCTTACATGGTATTTATCAGATAAAATTCCATAAAACCATATTTTTCTATTATTTAGTTCATTACTAAATTTATCTAGGATAAAATGGTGAATCATAGCTCTTGATAGTAGGCTAGTATTATCTGTAAGATTTCTCACTTTAACATCTATCGTGCTTAATTTTTTTAGAAGGATCATTATATTGTCCATGGTTCTCATTGATAACTCAGTTTCATTAAGATTAAAACATTACATAAATAAAGAAATGTTTATGTATGAGAATACTAAAATTAATAAATGTATAAAAGGAAATAAGAAACATAGAATATGTGACTCATAAATTAAATGAATAACCAAACTTATGAATATCTCACTTTTAGTTTTGGTTATCCATGGTGACATTACAATTCTGTTATTTAACCTAACCAGTAATGTATTATATCATCAACATTTATTTTAACAATTTATAATGGTTCATAAATAGAATATGAATCAACCAAATAATATCCACTATGATTGTGAGACCAAATGTGTAGTCGGGACCACATGTCATGAATCAGGTGTAGATTTTTGTAATAATTCACAAAAATGTTTCACTGTAATTACCACTATGTGCATTTGTGTGGGAGCGTAAATATAGATTTTTGTGTTGATATAGGGATATCATTGATGGAAAACCATAAAATCTAAAATTTATCAAAATTTTACATTTTTTAAATTTATTTAGTAATATACCATTTTTTTAATTAATGTTATGTTTTATTAATCCCTAAAATGATTAAACTAATATCCAAAAATAAAAAAACCACACATTGATACCAATTGATAATCCCTAGACCCACAATCCTTGATATGGTACTAAAAATACATTCTTTTTTCATAGTATTTGATGAAAACATTCATGATTCAAGATAAACATGCATATGTTATGCACTGATTGTGTATTTTAAATATTATATGTCATAATTAATCTCATCACCACAAGAATGAAATTCTTAATTATCATAACATATTAATTATATAAAAATTTTATTGTAAACATTTATCCCTAATTTTATCATACTATATCCTATTCTAGACATATACTAGAATATACTCATCTTCATGATGTGGGTAATGGAAACATAAGAAAGTGGTGAGCTTAGATACTCAGTATGTGTAAACATAAGATAGAACAACTAATATTTTTAGATCTATGAGTTCCTTGAGTTTAATTATTGTTTAAAATTTTTGTTAAAATACATTTAATGTTATTAATGAAATGTTTTATAGGTGTATGAGGAGTCTCAAGGGTGTTAGAGGGGTTCGAAACATGAAAACAGTGAAAAGTGTTCATCCAGTTCATGTTTCATGGTTTGTGATCATTTAGTAGTAACTGTGTACCCCAACCATGATTTCCTGGAGGAGGGGTGAACTATTTATGAAATTGTACATGGGGGAGGAAAACCATGAAGTATTAGATAAATCTATTCTTCACAGTCATTGTATGGTTTTCCAAACCATGTGTGATCCCCAGAAAACTGTGTAACTTGGCCCCCTTTTGGATAGAGTGTGGTGCACAGTTGGTGCATGCTTTAGCCACCCGCATGCCCAAACCATAAATCCATTTTAAAGTTGGGGTTTTTTTCCATTTCTCCTTATCATGACATTAATGTTATAACTTGAAGTTTTTTTCTATTCTTCCAACAGTAGCCTTTGTGATCAACCAAATCTCCCAAGACATCGTAAGGATCAATATCCTTTGTTTATAATAAGTTTGGAGTGTCGTTGGTTTTGAATTAAAGATCTGTATAAGTATAACACACCTCTTCCTTTTTTATCTTTATTCGGGATTATGTTGTTGTTATTCTTCTTCTGAATCCCTAAAACCCTCTTTTCATGAAGATCTTAGGTTGGGGATTTGAAGGGTTTTCAAATCCAAATCAAAGGATAAGGTTGAGTGTGTGGTTGCCTTAAGAACTGAGGTTGGTAGTATATAAATCATAACCTATAGTCTTTTTTATTATTTATGTATATTTGGTAGTTCTCTGGACAAATCAGGTTTCCATTTGGTTTTCCTTTGTTTAAATGATAAGTTGATTAGGTAAATGTTTTTTATACTCCTAATGATCCCTATTTGATGTGTTGAGGTTCATTTTACTGAGTTATAGGCCCCCATGGGGTGTTCTACTTCTTGAACATTGATTTTTAAATGTTAAGTCTAGATTTGAAATTTTATGACATATATCCCATAATATAATGTATTGACAAGTTATCTTGGGTTATGAAATTAAACTACTGGTAATTGAAATAGGTAATTTTGTAGAATGGATAAGACATGTGAATGAAAAATGGGTTAATTTGGATAGGTCATTTAAATGAGAATGTGTAAATGACTTAAGGAATAATTACGGATATGAGTTGAATGAACATTTTTTGTAAATGGTGAATGTGTTGACTAGTTATGGTTATGGTTAATATAGGTGTTATGATTAAAAAGGAATTTTCACATGTATTAGTGGTAATTATGGGGTTTTGGAATTGAGGATATATACCCACAGGTTGGTTTAGATAAAAGATCTAAACCCAACCACCTTCAATTCCTGGGTTAGGGAGAGGAATGAGGCCTTATGCGCCTAATGGGTTCATTTGATTAGAGTACCTAGACGAAGGCTCCAAGTTAAGTGTGATGTATTGGTTGTAAAATGTTTCTCACTAGTGATATAGGGAACATTATTTGTCCGCTTTTGTAGAGAATTTGACCAGAAGAGGCTAAAAGAAATTTTATTAAAATTCTTAACCCGAGATATAAATGATTAAAATGGATTATGTGGAATTTGTTAACTAATGGAACCTGAGTTACCCTTTTTTAACAGGTTAATTATAAAGTACTCACAGACACTGTCAGTTAGACTAGTTATTTTTTTGACACCATTGGTAGTGGCCTGCTAAGTTATAATCACACCTTTCTCAGGCTTTTGTTTGGTACGTGAGAATATTTCATTGTTGGATGTTAGGAAAAGAGAAAGGATTATATGCTACAAGTTTGATTTGGGCATGGGATGTGAATCGATGAGGGATATGTTGGTCTCATTAGGACACTAAATATGGGGTGAATTGAGTTCCTATAAAAAATTTGTTAAATAGATTATTTAAAATATTTCCCCAATTAAAAACAAAACTGGCCAGTTAACCAAGTCAGTAAAATTATAATATCTTGTTTGTTCAAATAGTTTCTCAGAAGATTTATTAATTCTTAGTTATAAAATATGAGATATTGATACATCTTTTGAAACTAATATAATTAGGAAATACATTTATGTCTACTATCCATGACTAACCACCTATGTAAATTTTTTTTCAAAAATATGGTTAAAATAGAGAAAGAAAAAATTCAAAAAACACATTGGATAAAACATGTGGTTCAGCCTCAAGTAAAGACCTAATATACTCCACATGGTGATCACTTACCAACCTGATATATATATATATATATATATATATATATATATATTTGATCAACTCTCTGGATTAAGTTTAATAATAGTACCCAAGACTATCTAGGTCATAATACCTCTACCACTGTTCTACGTGGGAAGACTAACAGCCAGGTTACACAAGACCTCTTCCATAGTTACACATGGGTTAAACAAGGTATAAAAAAATATTTGACTGAGGATATATTGTAAACTCTAGTTCAGGGTAGGAAACAATGTGTGTTTTAAATATACCCACACACACAACTCAAAGAGTAATAAATCAATACACAACAAAGAAAAATGTAATAAAATAGAGTTTATAAGGATTTGTGTTAAATGAAATGAAACTCTAGATTCTTTGGATGCAAGAGGTAAAATTTTCTATCCCTATTTTGAAAAAAAAAATTTCATGAGTTGAGTTTTCTTATTTTTAGTGTCATGAGATTTTCGTCTTCTTATTTGACTTGCTGCAAGGATGTTTTCAAGATGTTTTACAATAGGTTCTTCTTTTTTTTCAACTAGATTGAATTCAAAGTTATTCCTTCTGTGTATTCGTTCATGTATGTCTGTTTTTATCTTTTATATGCATTCAACTACAACACTTTTCTTCTCAAATTCAATGCTTTATTTTATTTTAGGTATTGGTGTGGGAGTTGACAATTTGTATGATCTCTGAACCATGTACTTTTTAATATTTGATTATAGGACTGTAAAAGATCATTAATTATATCAGTGTCATGAAATGACACAAATACGACTACTATAAAAAAAATTAAATTTAATTAAAAAATATATAGAAATGGTTATGTATGGAATGGTGTCACAGTTGCAGTGTGACAGTCATGGTTCGACAATTACAGTGAGATCTAGAATAGGTATTTGATTTATAGTGCCTGGTCCTTTGCAAATTCTAGAACTGGTTGCAAAGTTACAGTGTCTGGTCCTTTGGGAGTTCTATAAGTTGTATAAAATTTATGTTGTCTGGTCCTTTGTGAATTATAGATCCAGTAGAAAAATTATAGAGTCAGGGAAATGGTGTCTTCGGTAACAGTGTCTATTCCTTTGTCTAAATTCTAAATGGTGTCTTGTTATGGTGTCTTGGAATGGTAGCATGGAAATGGTTTCAGGTCCTTTATGAAATCCGGAACTGGTAGAAAGCTTACGGTTTCATAGACACAGTAAAATATCAATAATATTTCTTATGCATAAACATTCACAGAATGGATTAAGATTAAATATAATTATACTAAATCATAATATAATAATATTAAACAAATTTCACCAGATTAAAATATAATTTATGATATTTTTAACACGATCTTATGAGAGTTTAAAAACATGAGTTATAAGAGTGTAAAGCATGATTTGTGATCATTAAAACATGGGTATTCCAACAATATCCAAATATTATTTGTGAGCATCAAAACATGAGGAGTCCAACAATATCCCCTTTTGATGATCACAAATCACGTCATTTATAAGACAAATATTTTTCGAAATAAATAAATATGTTATTATAATATAAAGATATTAAATCATATATATAATAAATAGAAAAATGGTAGTTCTTTTCCCTTATCTATCACACTTATTATTTCCCCCCCTTAAAATGAAAATATTTTCTCACCCTTCTGGTATTATCAAAAATATAAGAGATATAAAGATAGAAATGAAGACAAAAATAAAATAACCCATGAAAAACAAGATCAAGACACATTTTATTGAATAAAAGGATAGATTCCATTACAATCCAAAAAGAAAATACAGTAGATCTCTATCAAAATTGTCATTCACTTCCCTATAGATTCATCAGACTTGGCATTTCCATTGTGAGATACATCAGATGGGGAATAAATTGAAAGGAAAGGAAGTGGAAATCCATTAATGATAGAAGGTGTAAGTGTGGGTCCATTTGAAGACCAAGGAAAAGGTTTCACAATAATGATAGGTCTTATTTGGGTCAGAGCCTGAGAAATAGACATAAACAGTGGAGGAAAAGAGGTTGACGAATAAGGATAGGTAGTTGAAGGTAGACTAGGCCTCAAAGGAGCAGTTGTACAATCCACAATTATATTACTCTAAACATGTAGATAACGTTTCAAGAGGTTTATAAATTCTTTGATGATCTCACTGTGATATCGTATGGCCTTCTCAATGTCATCATTGTTTTGTAGAAACTTGACCAGAGTGGGTGTTAATTACTTGATCTTATAAATTTGATCCTTGAAGGATTGAGTGAATGGAGGTATCTTCAAATTCTCCACAGGATACTTGAAGTTATTTTTCAACTCATGCTTAGAATAAATTAACATAAAGTAGAATTCCACTTTCATAGATATTTCTTATTGATAATTAGGGGAAATATTTGAAGGGATCCTCACAAACTCAACATCATGGTCACTGTTCATGATGACAGTAGAGAGAATTTCCTCATCAAAACCACTCAACCCTTAGTTAATCTATTATTAGAAAACTAATTTGATCATTTCATTGTATATAGGCTGAAATGGCTATCTAGAGAGAGGTGGAGCTGAAACAGCTAATGTGAGAGTCTTAAAATGGTTTAGAATAGTTTGTAAACAATTTTTATATTTATTGGTCAATTTATTTAGTCCAGAGACAATCCCACACTTCACATTTTCTATCTTGGTGTTGTTCTCAACCACCTTTTCATACATAGTAATCATGTTTGGTTTAATTAGGGATACAACCTTCGGTGGAATCTTAACAGCATCATCCTCACTAAAATGAGACCCATGAAAATGAATAGTTTTCAAGTCTTTCTTATATCTTCAACCATATATTTTATGGATTTCACATCATTACTCAAATTCTTATTATCAACCCAAACATCTTGAATTTCATGAAGAATATTTGGTTGAATTTTCAAAATGATTTTCTGCAGTAGAAAAGCAGCATCTCTTTCACTGAGATTGGTCACAGGGGCAGGCTATGACTTTATGATGTTCTCAAAACAAGACAACAAAGTTTCTCCAAAAAAAAGTTCATATCACTATGAATTATAAAATCATAAGATTTCGGAGCAGGATCAGAAATAGGATCTAAAATAGGTTCATATTCCTTAGCAATGGATTCTACTTTGGCAGATATTGGTTTCAACTTAAACAGAGTTGAAATATCTATCCCTTTTACCAAGGCCTCTTGGGTAACATCCACATAAAAATAACTTGGAAACATATACAAGGTGTCCATAAAACTTGGGTCAAGAGGATTTGAATGTTGAACACTTTCAAATATTGGGTTCTTCTCCCCCTCAATAGGTGCATCTCTCGTAGGACTGAGAGACTCAAACTCTTGACCCACTTCCATACATTTATCTCTTTCAGACTCACCCATTTCTCTTTCTAACTGAAATTCATGTTCCATCATTTCCTCAATAGATAATAATAATTCAGTTTCAACATATTTTATGGACTATTCTAAAGCAGCAGTAAGCTCTTCTACAAGAACAAGATCTTCCTCTACCACAACAGTTTATTTAGAAGCAACATAATCCATTCCACTTGCATCAACATCATCTTTAGATAGATGTGGAACCTTATGAGATACTCCAAAAAAACCTTCACTAACATCATTATCTATTTAATGATAAGATTATTACATAATCTCACCAGCTTCTAAACCATGATCAATTACATCATTGGGTCTTGAGGTATTTTCAACATGATTAAAATCCTCAAACATCCTATAATTATCCTCAAACCATGATCTCTTCCATGGATTCTATATGATTTTCAGTCTCCTGTAAGATTCCTCAGAGATAATAAATTAATATTCCTCAAATACTTCTTCATTATGGACAACCACACCGTTCGATAGAATAATAGTAGAAATAAACTTTTAATATAATACAAAGGTGGACTTGGAGGTAGTTTTGATCATACCAGACATGTGAAGTATAATATACATAGACAAGTTGATTTTTGTGTCCATTGTTTAGATGATGAATAAAAAATACATCCAGATACTTAAGAGTTGAATAATACCCTTTTCATGGGACAATGAGATGTTCAATAAACTTGAACAATAACCTTGACTCACCATCAATCTTAACAGCAATAGGCCTTCTTTTCTTCTTATTCAAAGTCAAACTTCCCAGAGCCTCTTCAAGGATAAACACATCACCAGGTGGTGCAGGACCTCTCTGGTAGTCCTCAAAGATCCCTTCATGAGGTACACCTAAGCAGGAAGCCCATTGCCTCAAATAAAAAGTGCATCATTGACCATTTACCCAACTCCTAACCCCAAAACCATCCTTAGAATTAAAGGTAAATTGGACATGTTGATAAAAAACAAAAACCATATTTTCCTACATGGGTCTATTCTCTTTGGTAAAAAAATCTGATAACCCATGTTCTTTTAGAACCCTTAGAACAAGATACTTACTAGGCAAGATCCACTTTAGACAGATTTCCTTTTTGGTCATTGCTTTGTGATCCTCAAGACGTGGGTATAGCGACTTCTCAGACATTACAACAAGATCCTTCTTCTATTTCTTATGAGGCCTGAACTTCTCAGGAGTTGATGAGGATGGACGCTTCATCCTTGTCATTTAGCATGGGCTCTAAAAATATGAGAAATAGGGAAGGTGGTTTGAGAGAGACAGCGGGTTTTGGTTTTTAGAGAAGTGATCTCAAGAGAAGGGAAGAAATATGTATTTATCATTTAGGGAGTTCAAACGTCCCAAAATCTAGTGCATTTTTCCTGGACATTTGGTGCATGTTTCATGGTTGGTGCATGGTTAGTAATAATTGTGCACCAAAAAATGATTTTCTATCGGAGGGATTCAAAATTTAATAAATTAGTCAAGGGGGAGTCTAAACCAAGAATTCTTGGATAAATCCATTTTTCACGGTGATTGTACGATTATCCAAACCATGCGGGATCCCAAGAAAACCCTACAAATTACCCCCTTTTGGATAGAGGGCAGTGCATGGATGGTGTATGGTTTGGCCAGCTGTGTGGCCAAACCATGCACCCCATTTAAAGTGTGTTTTTTTTCATATTTTCCTTATCAGTAATTATGTGTTCTTACTTGGTATTTTCCTCAATTATTTTCCAAAAATCCCTAGTGATAAACTAAATTACCCTAGGCTTCCCAGAGATTTATCTCCTTTTTTTCTATTTCATTCAGAGTATTTTTAGGTTTGGAAGGAAGCTCCTGGTAAATATTACACTCCACTTTCTTGTTTTTTATAGATTATTGATTGTGTAGTAGTCCTTATTCCTATAATACTATAAACCCCACTTTTCATATTGGATCATTTTTTGGGGATTTCAAGGGTGATGAGATTAAAATCAAAGGGTAATGTTGAGCATGTGATTTCCATTAAAGTCGAGGTATGCGGTCTACAAGTTATATCCCACCATCTTATTGAATATTTATGTGTATATAGTTGTGATTTTGAGTTAGTGTGTTATCTTTTGGTATTCCATGATTATAATGAATAATTATTTTTGTAAATGTTTAATTAAACCCCTCATGATCCCCATGTGATGTGTTTATGTTGATTTCACAAGGTTATGGCCCCTCATGGGGTGTGTTGCTTCTTATACATGGAATTTGAAATGTTATGTGTATAATTGAATTGTATTTTAATAGATTCCATAAAAAAATGTGTTGACATGTTATCTTGGTTTTTTAAATGAAACTAAAGGTAATTTTATTTAGTTTTTAACATGTTATAAGGGGATGTTTGGTATATTGCTAATTAGATAAGTGGGTAATGGATAGAAATGTGTAATTTTTTAGAATAACTAATACATGTGAATGATAAATAGATTAATTAGGATAAGTCATGTAAATTAGAATTTGAAAATATGTTAAGGCATAATTATGGATATGTATTGAATAATATTTCTTTGTTAATGGGTAATGTATAGAACTATTAGGGATACAGTTGATATATGTGGTATGATTAAAGTAGCATGTTCACATGGCTTAGTTGTAAGTATGGGATATTGGATGTGAGGATCTATTCACTCAGGTTAGATTAGACTGTGGCTCTAAACCCCATCCCCATTTAATCCATGGGTTAGGGAGAGTACTAAGGCTCCGTGCCCCTGATGGCTGAATTTTATTAGACTATTTAGACCAAGGTTCTAAGGTAATTGTGATGTATGAACTATAAAAAATTTCTCCCTAGTGTGATATGGAACGTGATTTATCCCCTTATGTATTGAAGTTGATTGGAATAGGCAAAATGAAATTGATGAAAATGACTAACACACGATTCAAATAATTAAAATGGTATAAGTGAACCTTGTTAACTAATGGCACTCAGGATACCCTTTCTATTGATTTGGTTGTTTATTTAGTACTTTTTTACTCTATCTGTTAGACAGTATATTATGTATACACTATTATTGGTGGCCTATTGAGTTATACTCATGCCATTCTTGAGTCTCCATTGGGTACCCAAATATAATTCATGGTTTCATGTTCGTATAAGTTCATGGTCCCTATGCTAGAGGGTTGATTTGGTCATGCTCTGTGCATAGATGAGGGATCCATAAATGGAATTAAGACCCATTTTCTGGGATTCTTATTTTTATCGTTATTTTTATATTTTTCTTACCTTTAGAATTGTATGACATGACATAGCATATTTACCATTTTTTCATCTTGTACCTAGTTTTGGGAAATTACCGGTAATGCATGTACACATTCCATACTATTTACTTTAATTCTTATTATAACTTATTATGGCGCACTCTCATTGTAATAACCCAAAATTTTATTAATGAAAATTACCCTTGATGTAAATAAATGTCTTATTGTGTAAAAGGGTTATAAAAAACATATTCACTTATTTGGTTTTATGTTTTTTTATTTGAAAATACCATTATGAATATTTACAGTTTCTAATATAGTCATCAAATAGTGATCACATGATTAGTATAAATATAGTTCTTTAAAAAATCAATTTACTATGAAAAAAGAAGTTATTGCCTCATATAGTATAATTGCTTTGTATGAAGCCAATTTATTGGAGCTTGGAAAGAAGGTGGAGTCACTGGTCTTCACTCTTTTCCAAGAACAAGCTGAGCTTTAACATAATAAGCATGGATAGAATGGCCTATAGGGGAAGTGGATGTTAATAGAGATTACCACCCGAGCGATGTTATCCGAGCCTCCTCAAGAGTCTCTCATCATCTCACACCTTACCCTTAGGTCATATATGGGTGTTGTAAGTGGTTATGATACAATACCATAGCTCTATGGTTATGTGCATTATTTATGTATAAAGAGTATTCATTCATTTTATTATTGTTACTTTGTAAGTACTTTTTAAAGAAGAAATAGTTTTTTTCATTAATATTCCATTAATAAATCTATTTTGAAGAGTTAATAGATTTTTTAAATAGATAATATTTTAATAAAATAATATTACTAAATTACATTTTATTAAATATAAATTATTGTATAATTTTCATGAATACAATTGTAATTTTTATTAGGGTTTGAAAGCTATTTTTTGTCAAAACCCATGAGTTTTCAATAAATGTTTGTTTTTACTTTAAAAGTAAAAATTCACATATTAAGAAATTAATTTAGATAAAATGAATTTTATTTTATGAATGAGTACATCGAAATTATCCAACAGATAATTTTTCATAATAATTTGAGACAGGTGAATTTTTGGGTAAAATAAAATACCGTTTAATTATATATTTTGTTTTTTGACATCATAATGACCCAACGGGGATGTAATAAAATACTATAAATGGGTTTTTCATAAATTATATGTTTTACCTTTAAAATAATGTGATTTTAGGTTTGTTTAATTTATTTCTCAAAGCCTTAGTGGACAATCCAAGACGTATAAAATATTTTAAAATATTAAAATTATTTCCTTGAGTGTGACTCACCTCCACATAACAATGTCTAATATTTTGATAATTTCGGCCATTGGCCTTATAATATAATGTTTTACACTAACCATTGTAAGAAACCATTAGAAAAAACCATGGTTTGGTTTCTGTTTTTGATTATTTTAATGTGCAGTGTCCAAAACCTAAATAATAAATAATTCCTTCTCTTTTCCTATATAAACCCACACAACCTCCAATTCCTATTCACTAAAACCATTTGGAGCTCGACCATCATCTTCCCCACTCTCTCGAGAGTCCTCAAAAGGCACCCCAAGCTCCATATAATCCAACCTAAAGCCTCTCCCATGCCATTGGGATCACACTTCTAAGTAAGGTATTTCTTCCTTTCTCATTTTTTTCCAAATTGTTTATGTTTTATACCCTTTTTTCAATTATAAATGTTGGGGTATGATATCAAAACTCTCCTATATTGTTCACCTTGTGTTTGAAAAATTTGATACCCCTTTCTCTCTAATTAATGCCTCAATTTTACACATGTTACCATGCTAAAATTCCTTAAGGTATTTCTCTCTCCTCATTTACAATCATGAAATTCTTTTACATTATGAACCGAAATTCCATTATATATATTTGGACATGTATATATATGACCCCCTTACTATAAATTTCATGTTTATATTATGAGACACCCATTTTTCTTTCCTAAATTGTTTTTATGATTTCTTATATCACGTCATTATGTTGTCGAAACTGGATCGTGATTTTCCTAGACAAAGTCATTGTGTAGTGAATACCATACACATTTTTATATCAAGTGTATTTACCTTTATGAACATTTAATTATTTATTATGTAGTTTTATTTATTTATTCCACATTACTTTATTGTGTAATAGATGATGATGTTGAATGATTCCATTTTGTATGATCAATGTGGCACACTTAATCATGTAATTAAATGATTAAGAAGGGTGAGCCCTAATAGCACTCCAATGAATTGGATAATGATTAGTATCATGATACATCATGTTAAATGAGGGATTACTCTTGCTAGTTCATGTGAAATGAGGTTTTACCCATTCTCCAAGTGCAATGATCCTTGGATCGTGGAAATATCATGTTAAATGTTTTTTCCACATTTCTATGTTATGATAATCATGTTATATCATGCCTTTATGCTCATGTTTTTATTGAACTCCATTGATATGCCTATTTCATAACATGTACTATATTTCTCATGTTATTCCTTGTTTACTCCCATACTGGGCTTTTTTTCTCACCCTGTTCTTATGCATGTCCTCAGGTTATCTCGTGCAATGCTAAGTCCGAAAGAATGTTGTGGTCATGTAAAAGCAGTTTTCAATAAAGATGTTGTGTTTTATGTTATATATTATCATGTAATGTTTCTGATTTACCAACCACTAGACCTCTCGATCCTCAATGTTGTCTTAGGATCATTTTTATGTAATAAATAATTTTTATGTGTGTAATAAAGAGTAGGTTCATTGTAGTTGGTATCAAAGGATAAGTTTAGTTATTATTGAGATATAGGATTAGAAAACCCTAGTGAAAACCTTAGGGATAAGACTAAGTATAATAAAATATCCCAAAATTTTAGTGAGTATTGAGTTTGTGGTTTATCAATAAAATTCATCTCTGTCTAGATATGAGTAGGTAGAGGTGGCTCTAGCACAGTTGTATCTCGGGGTAAAACCTAAAAACACCAGTTTGAGCTATACTCGAATAGGAAATAGTGCATGTCAATGGGACTTACTACACTCTTGGTTATGACACTCATGGGGGATATGATTTGGTAAATTCATAATCTTAGTTTCAATCATTACTTTGGGAATAAAAAAAATGCCCCTAAGAATATATTTTGGTAAGTAGATCATGGATAACATAGATTTATGCCTATAAGTTCATATGTTATGGAAATAAGTGTAATTTATATGTTATTTATTTTTTCATAAGATTCCCCTTTATGTGTTACCCCAATCTTTCTTTTTCTTCCATATAATGGCTATTAATAGGAGGACTCGGGCTAACAACCAATGTGAAGATCAATGTGATGACTATTTTAATGAGATTCCAAATCCGATAGGAGCGGGAATCACAATTTTTTTAAGATACTCTCTTAGTTAACTCAAATTTTAAATAAAAATGTCATTCAAGAAGAACATTAAAATCCCCCTAAAAATAACATTTGGAAATCGAGATCTTTGTGAGACAAAGGCCTCTAAATTTTAATGGATCATCTGATCCATCAATATCCGAACAATGGATCAAATCCATTGAGAAGATCTTCTCAATCCTTCAATTTCATGAAAAAGGGAAGGTACTTATGGCTACTTATCATATGAAGGGTGAATCTGATCAATGGTGGAAATTGTTCAAAAATATTAATCCTAATGAAGAGATCGAGGCATTGAAATGGAAGGATTTCTAGAAAAAAAATTGATAAATATTTTTCACACACCCTCTAACTTAAGATGGAAAGAGACTTCCTTATCCAAAAGTATAAAGATGAAGAATCCATCGGATCATACAAGGAAAACTTCCTAAGGCTTGCATGATATGCCTAAAGTTTTTTCATTACCCTCTAATGCAAGGTTGACCACTATATTCATGGGCTAAAACCTAGCCTACGGAAAGCCCTAGCGATCCGTGACATCGAGAGCTATGATGAAAAATGTCTGATGTGACATCAATGTAGAAATGTATATTGGCTAATCTCAAGGGTATCATGGAGATGAGAAGCACAAGGTGGACTTTAATTCTGGTGGTCTGATGTATAAATCCAATGGTGCTAAGAAATTCAAGAACCCCACTTTCCAAAGGTGAGAAAATAAGAACCCATAAAATTGCTTGAAGGGGATGAGGAAATTCTTTAGATGTGATAGAGAAGGGAACCTGGCTATTAACTACCAAAAATAAAAAATTGTTGCTAAAATAGAGGAGAGGAATTCCCCATTTGACTGTCAATGCATTGTTCATTGCTTCAACGACAATGAACCATGTCACTTTGCAAACCAGTGCCCAAGCCAAGGGTTTTCAGAGGCAACCAACAACCTCCAATGTAATAAGGTTGAGATTTTACCATCACTACCACTAAAGAAAACCCAACCAACAAAGTGGTGATAGGTGATCTAGTTATTCATTCAAGAGTATAGAATCTAATTTTTTTATTTTGGTTCTACACATTCTATTATATCACCATAAAACAAGGATGTAGATATGTTGGTGGGAATGGAAAATGGGGCAATCATTGAAACCCTTGAATATAACTCCTCCACTGTCACAATTTGAGGATTAAATATCTTTAAAAACCCACTTTAAACCCCCTATGGTGGAATTTGAGGCAATTCATTGCATGGATTGGATTTCCTTATAAAGATCCAGTATAAATTTACATGGGAGGGAAGTCACTCTCCATATTGAGATTCAATCCCTAATAATATACAATTCCAAGGAGGAGGATGAATCTTCTTTATCACCACCATCTCATGTGTGGATATTAATTCCCTATGAGCATGTGTATCTTGCTCAGATGATTGATTCTATGGAAGAAACCATCTGTAAAGACATGCCTACTTTGGGGGAATTCACTGAAGTTCTTCTCAAGGAATTGTATGGTCTTCTTCCTTGAACAGATGTTGAATTCTTGATTGATCTTATACATGGGGAATTTTAGTTATCCAAGACATCATATATAATGGCTGTTGTGGAGCTTGAGGAACTAAAGAAAAAATAAAGGAGAATCAAGATGCAAGATTTATATGCCCAAGTGCTTCACTATGGGTTCCACCAGCCCTTTTCATCAAGAAGGATGGTTCAAAGATGCTTTGCATTGATTATCGTTAGATCCACAAAATCACTATAAAGAACAAGTATCCTCTGCCCCGAATTGATTACTTGTTAGATCAACTATGTGGAGCACAATACTTCACCAAGGTGGATCTACGGTTAGGATATTACCAAGTAAGGGTGAAAAAGGAGGATATACCCAAGACTACTTTTCAAACAAGGTACTGGAACTATGAATTCACAGTAATGCCTTTTGGACTCACTAATGCAATAACAATATTCATGGAATTTATGGATAGAGTCTTTAGAAAATACCTCAAAAAACAATTTGTAGTCTTTATTAATGATATTCTAATATACTTCAAAACCAAGGTGGAGCATGAGGAGCATCGAAGAATGGTACTAGAGACCTTGTGAAAGGATAATCTCTATGGAAAGTACAACAAGTTTGATTTATGGTTGAAGGAAGTATAATTCTTGGGTCATATAATCTCTGGAAATGGGATATATATGGATCACTCCAAGACAACTACAATAGAGGGATAGATGAGGCCAACATCAGTGATGGATATATATAGCAACCTGGAATTAGCTAGATATTATCGCCGATTTCGGAGAAATTTTTCACAATTTTCAAACCCTCTTACCAAGATAACTCCAAAGGGAGTCATTTTTTCATCGATTGATAAATGATAAGAAATATTTAATGAGTTGAAAAGGAGACTTATCACTACACCCATCCTCACTTTACCCACAAGTGGAGAACTTTTTGTGGTATTCAGTGATGCTTCGAAGAAGGGCATGGGATATGTGTTGATGAAAAATGACAAATTAATTGCCTATGCTTGAAGAAAATTGAATGATCGTGAGAAAAACTATCCAACACATTACCTGAATTTGGATGAAAATATCGTTACATTAAAAGTTTAGCAGAATTACCTCTTTGGGGGAATTGTGAAATATATACAGATCACAAAAGCATCAAGTATATATTCACACAAAAAGAGATGAATATACACCAACAAAGATGGTTAGAGCTGATCAAATACTATGACTGCTCAATCCATTTCACCCATGGGAAAGTGAATAAGGTAGAATATTCTATAAGTAGAAAAGACTAGATTATTCTATCATTGAAGAGAATTGAAAAGAATCTAATATTCTTAGATTTGATAAAGATGGATATGGGAATAATAAATAAGGTAACATCATTAATCCTTTCAAAAATTATTTCTCAACTGTCTCTTTTGGAAAGGAAAAAGGATCCTCAAAAGGATGATGTGGGAATTCAGAAGAAAGTGTAAACAATCAGAAAAGGAAAATCCTTAGAGTTCAATGTTATTGGATAAGGAATTGTGAGACATATGACAAGACTCTATGTTCCATCAAATACAGAGTTAAAGAATGAACTTTTGGACGATGCACATAGTTATAATTTCCTTATTCATCTAGGGAACACAATGATGTATTGATATCTCTGAGATCATTATTAGTGGGATACCATAAACAAGGATATCTCTGAGTATACATCAATTTTCCTAGTATTTCAGTACGTGACGGTTGAGAGGAAGAAGTCTAAGGGGATGATGCAACCATTACCCATACCAATGTGGAAATGGATGAACATCACCATGGACTTTGTCCCCAGAAATCTGAAGACATCCAAAGGAAACAATGCAATCTAGATTATTGTGGGTTGTTTTAAAAATCCTACGCACTTCATTACGATTCTATAGGATTTATTATTAGATCAGATTTAATGGATATATATCAGAGAAGTGGTAAGGCTTCATGGAGTACCACTATCTATTGTATCCGATTTAGATCCAAGATTCACCTCTATTTTCTGGAAGAGTCTTCAACATACTCTGAATACTGATATGAACATCAGCACAACATATCATCCTCAAAATAATGTCCAATCTGAGAGGACTATCCAAACACCTGAGGACATGCTGAGAGCATTCTCAATGGAAATCAAAGGATGATGGGATCAATATCTTCCTCAGGTTGAGTTCTCATATAATAACCATTTCCACTCAAGAATCCAAGTGGATCCTTGTGAATCCCTTTATGGGAGGAGGTGCAGAACACCAGTATATTGGGAAGAAGTTGGTGAGCAAAACACCTAGGTCCAGAAAAGGTCAATGAATTAGTGGAGAATGTTAAGACCATCCAGAAGCACATTAAAGCTTCTCATAGTCGACAAAAGTTCTATGATGATAATAGTTGAGGAGACTTGGAGTTTGATTTTAGAGACATGGTATTCCTCAAAATATCATCGTGTAATAGAATTATGATATTTTTGATGAAGGGAAAGCTTATTCCAAGGTACATCAGCCCTTTTGAGATCCTTGATCGCATTAGAGCAGTTTTCTATCTACTAGTACTTCGACCGAACCTATTTCAACTGCATGATGTAGTCCATGTATCACTCTTGAGGAAGTACATACCTGACCCATCGCATGTGCTCAATCTAGAGGTGATACCATTAGAGAATAACCTCTCTTATGAAGAGAATTTGGTGAAGATATTAGATCATAGGGTTAAAGTTCTATGAAAAAAAGACATTTCCCCTCATAAAGGTGTTGTGGAGAAACCAAAAATTTAAAGAAGAAACATGGGAATTAGAAGAAGTTATGAAGATGAGTTACCCTCATCTGTTTTAGTGTGGGAAACATAAATTTCGAGGGTTAAATTTCTTAATGGGGGAATATTGTATCGACCCATACTTTTATTGATGAAAATTCCTCTTGATCTAATAAAATGTCTTATTATGTAAAATTTTTACATAAAACTTATTCACTTCTTTTGTTTTATGTTTATTTGGATTTTAAGATACCGTTAAGAATTTTTACCATTGCTAATAATTAGTATAAATATAGGGCTTTAAAAAATCCAATTTACACAGACAAAGGAATTGATGGCCTCATATAGTATAATTTCTCTGTATAAAGCCAATTTTGATACATCTCGAAAAGGAGGTGGCCTCATAGGTTTCACTCTTGACCAAGACCAAGCTGATATTTAACACATTAATCTTGAATAGAACCTACTATGGGATAAGTGGAAGTTAATAGAGATTACCACCTGAGCGATGTTATCTGAACCACCCCAAGAGTTTGTCACCATCACACACCTTAAACATAGGTCTTATGTGGGTCTTATATTGGGTTTCATAACAATACCTTGAACTATGGTTATGTGCATTATTTTTGTATAATGAATGTACAATCATTTTATTATTGTTACTTTGTAAATAGTTTTGAAATCACAAATAGTATTTTTAGTTAATATTCAATTAATAAATCTATATTTATGAATTAGTGGATTTTTAAATTAAATAAAATTTTAATAAAATATTATTACTAAATTAATTATTATTAAATATAAATGGTCTTATAATATTTATTAGGTTTTGAATGCAGTTCTTGTCAAAACCCATGATTTTTTTATAAATTTTGGTTTCTATTTTAAAAGTAAAAAATTCACATATTTTGAAAATTATTTAGATAAAATGTATAATATTTTTTGATTCAGGACATCTAAATTATCCACTGGTGAATTTTTCATAATTTTCTAAGACAATCAAATTTTTGGGTCAATATTAAATATTGTTTAAATATATATTGTATTTTATGACATCATGATGAACCAATATTGATGTAATAAAAGACTATAAATGGTATGTTCATCCATTATATGTTTTAACATTAAAATAATGTGATTTTAGGTTTGTTTGATTTATTTTTTGAAGCCTTAATGGATTTTCCAAGACTTATAAAATATTTTAAAATTTTAAAATGATTACTTTGAGAGTTTGACTCACCTCCACATAATAAAGTGTGATATTTTGATAATTTCTACCATTGGCCTTATAATAAAATTTTTTTCACTCACATTTCGCAAAAAACATTGGAAAAAACCCATCAGTTGGTTTGTGTTTTTGATTAGCTTAATGTGTGGTGTCCAAAACCTAAATAATAAAGAATTCCCTCTAATTTCCTATATAAACCCACTCAAGATTTCATTACTCTTCACTAAAACCATTTGTAGCTCAACCAAACTCTACCCTATTATATCTAGAATACTACCAAGTCACCCCAATCTCTCTATAAGCCTCTCTCAAGCCTCTCCCAAGCCTTTGGGATCACACTTCCATGTAAGGGATTACTTCCTTTCTCATTTTTGTCCAAATTTCTTTATGTTGTTATACCCTTTTTTCAACTATAAATATTGGGGTATGATTTCTCACCTCCCCTATACTTATATCATTATGTTTTAATGATGATATACCCCTTTATCTCCCATTAATGACTACCATGTACCCATGTTACCATGCCTAAATTCTGTAAGGGATTTCTCTCTCCTTATTTACAATCAAGAAATTTCTTTAAATTATACACCTAAATTCCTTTATATATGTTGGTATATGTATCTAAATTAACCCCTTACTGTCAATTTAATTTTCATATGATTATATACCCCTTTATATCTCATCAACCATTTTTTATGAATTCATGTGTCACACCTTTATGCTGCGGAAATTGCACCACGATTTTCCAAGCCATAATTTTTGTGTAGTGATTACCATGACCGTTTCTCTATCAAGTGTATTCACTATATGCACATTTCCTTATTGATTGTAGATTTTCATGTATGTAATCTACATTTCTTTAGAGTGGAATAAATAATGATGTTGAATGATTCCTTGTTTTATTATCCATGTGACCCACTTGTGCATGAAATGGAATGATTATGAAGGGTGTGCCCTGATAGGGCTCCAATGAATTGGATAAAGATTAGTATCATGATATATCATGTGAAATGTGGGTTTAATTATTATAATTCATGTGAATGAGGTTCTACTAATACTCCATGTGCAATGAGCCTTGGATCATGCTAATATCATGTTAAATTTTGTTTTCACATTTTTAAGTTATGATAATCATGCTACATCATGCCTTTATGCTCATGTTTCTCTTATTCTCAATTGATATTCCTATTTCCTAACATGTACTATATTATTCATTTTATTCCTTTTTTACTCCATTACTAGGATTTATAGCTCACCCTTTTTATATAAATGTCCTCATATTATCCAATGTAATGCTAAGTACAAAAGAATGTTGCAGTCATGTAAAAGAAGTTTTCAATAAAGACGATGTGATTTGTGTTCTAAGTTGTTATGTAATGTTCCTAATTTCCCAATACATTAGACCTTTGGATCCTCAAAGTTTTATTGGGTGAATTTTTATGTAATAAATCATTTTTATATGTTTAATAAAGATCAGGGTTTTTATACTCATAAAGATGGTATAGTATACCCATGTGTTTTATTTCACCCTCACTACTATTCGTCAGCCTCTGGAATATAGAGAGGGGTACTTGAGGTCTTGTGGTGACCCAGTTTGGGGCATTGTTTTCGTGGCCTTAGGGTTAGGGATGTTATAATAATTAAAAATTTCATAAGATAAATTTGTGGGTATGAGATAATAGTCAATGTTAATTAAAATACCATTATAAATCATACCTAAATTAACATAGTTCATAAATAATAAATAAAATCATCTGTATATGAGCACAACATAATAAATAAGTCATGTTATCAGGAGAAAATTATAAAACATAATATTACGGAATAAACATTTTCCTTGGAAATCATACATTGTGAGTAAACCCAACCATATCTATTTTTTGTTGTCATAACATGTTAGAAAACATTAATGATTCATAATATAGATTAGATGGAAAACATTAATGTGTCTTCATATCATTAATATGGAAAACATATCTCATCATCATCTCACTGACATGGAAAACATAATGATTCATCATCTCTCTTATATAGAAAAAATTAATGTGTCACCATCTCACATATATGAAAAAAAAATTAATGTGTCATCATCTCACTTAGATAGAAAAAATTATTGTGTCATCACCTCTAATAGATGGAGATTTTAAACTCATCCTCATATCACATATATAGAAAACTTTAACCAATGCATTGGTGGGAGATATATGACCCCACCAATCAACATCATTAAAATGATGTATAACCATTACACTGGACAATAATAACACTCACATTTCATCAAATATAAATTTACTTATGGGAAAGAAACAGTTTTCATGAAATCTTCCTTAAAACAAAAACCATCTATAGAAATAATTCACATCATATCATAAGAACATACCTCAAGTGTAACATATATAACATCAAAATATGTTTATATAGATGAAAATACCCAATTTAAAGATTTTCATAAATCACTTTGAAAAAAATAAGTTGAAATATTCATTTTTGGAAATTCTTGAAAACTGATTAAAAACATTTCTTTAAAATGAAATAATTTGATATTGATAAAACATTTTAAATATTGTACTTTAAAAAAAATATTAATAAAAAGCATAAAAATTTATTTTGAAAACATTCTTTGAGATAACATTAAACATTCAATATTTATTTCTTAAAAACATAGGCCTTTAAAATTCCATTTTATGGTCAATAATTTCTTTTAAAATTCAAAATTTAATTTTTTAAAATAAAAAAAATATTTTTTATTATTATTAAAAAAGCATTCCTAGTTTAAAAATAATTTTATAATCCATTTAAATAAATAATAAGAATCTTAAAAAACAAGAATTGTCATAAAATAATTTGTTCACATTAAAAATTTAAAGAAGAATTTATTTTCACACTGTTTTTTAAAAAAATCATATGCAAAATGATAAAATATTTCATTTAAAATTACGTAACGAATTAAAATATATTAAAATTTTACCTTAATAAATTAATAATGCATATATAATAGAATCCATAAAATCATCCAATAAATTTGGAAATAGAAGAGGAAAATTTACAACTAAAAATAATAAGTGTGGTTAATTTAACACACACAAATAATGTGGGATGAATTATTTAACCCCATGAAAATAAATTGAGAGAGGTTGTGTAAAAATAAAACAATAACAATTGAATAATAAATATTTTATTTTTTATATATTAATTTCACATAATTTTTTCTTAGATTTATATTCAATTTTAACAATCTCAATTTGAAAATGATATTATGAAGAAATTCTTATAACCTCATTTAAGTTTAATTATAATCCATTGAATGTTAGTACATAAGATGTATTTTTAAATCCATTGAATGAATAATAATTATTTTTAATATGCATACATGGTCTGTGTATACACTTCAATTTAAAATAATTGTTGAATATCATGAATATCTTAATGAGGTAAACATGAGATGAGAAAACCCTTACATTTAATATCTACTTTCTTGGAGGTTATTTAACCTAATGCATAATAAAAATATCTATATTAATGAATTATTTAATAAACATATTTTAACTATTAAATTTTATATTTCTCAATTATAATCATTCACTACCAATATAATAGTTATATATTTCTTATCTTTATCATCATATATTAGTAATTTTTTTATTTTTCACATGTTTTATAATGGTGATGTTAAACCCTGTTATTTGATAAAATATCAGCATTCTATGATTATTAAGTTACTAGAATATATTTTTTATCATTATCCGTAATGATCTAATATCATTCAAGGATAGTTTTAGTTATGAATCATTGAGATAAAATTGGTGATGGGCTGGTATAAAGTAATTTAATTATATCAACATATTACTTTATAATTATCATTTATTTTTGTGAAATTACTTTATAACCATATTTATGAAATATTGTACTCCTTAATATTATATATCTTTATTAAACAAATTTTAGAACCATTCATGTAAGTTGGTGATAAAAAAATTAACTCGTCATCCATGGAGAATATATTTCACATATACGCATGGGAAATATTTTCGTTTTTAAAATAACATTAATAAATTAAGGTACATGAGGAATCATCCATGTAGGTTGGTTATGAAATGGGAAATATGTTATTCTCTATAGGTAGTAGTTTTCATCTACACATGGAAGACATTTGAATTCTTTATAGAACATGTGAAAAGTGAAAATATTTTATCCTTTTTAAATATTATACATGTTATAAATATTATATTTATTTATTAAATACCCTTTTATATCCATCTATTTAATGTGGTTATGAAAAAATGAAATATTTTCATTACGAAGGTGGTATTCCACATGTATGCATGCATAAACTTATCATTTTTCTAATAGAGGTATAGTGGTAGATAATAGATATACCGTTATCATAATAATATTTCATTATATTAATAATAATTATTTTATTATGTTGGAATGAGTAAAATATATTTGTAAGAGAAATATAGACAATAAAATGGTTAAAAATTTATTAACACTCATTGAGAATTTTAACCTTCTTCTAAGAGGACCTCTAGAAAATAGAGATTTACAGATTTTCCAGAGATCAAAGAGATTCATAAATGTTGGGAAGGGATATAATATAAGTGAAATGGGTAGAATTTCTAGAGAATGTTATATTTTAGAGTGTTTATAAAGGGGTGGTGGGATACCCCTTTTATAATTGAAGGGAGTACCTATTTTCATAAATACCAACAACGTTATATTAATGTCTTGTCATTTTCAAAGGTAATTGGATCCAAAATGGGAAATACTAGATATATTGTTATTATGTGTTTAGTATCCTCTCAATCACTATTTTGGATATTGGTTTTTGTGATTTTTTCTTTTTCTACTTAGTTTTAAATTTTTGTAGAAATTAACATTTACTATGGTAACTGTTTTTTTACCTCGATAATTAAATTTTATTACCAACATCTTAATTAGTCCTATTAACTAATTTGATCATGCTTATTTAGAATATAATAAAGATATAAATTAAAAATTATATTGTTGAGACAATTGTTTTTAAAATTAGTGAACATAATGTGAAAAAATCATTTTTTATAAAAAGTAGATTTCTAAGATTAAAAGTATGTTTAGGATAAAATTGCCAATGTTTTTAGTTCAGTAAAATTTATTATTTTATTTTTAAACAAATAATATTTTTATGTCTTTAAAATCAAGATAAACCCAATTTCACCGTGATAGTGTTTAATTAAGAGAAAAGACAAAAAATAGTTTTTATTATAATAAACTATTTCTTAAGTTCCAAATTGTTAAAAAGAGGTTTTATAAATTAAACATAGTATTTTCAAATGAATATTTATACTAATTCAATAAATATCTCATCAATTAAGTTTTTTTATTTACATATAATTATTAGTTATTTAATTACAATGTTATATAAGTTATAGTATTTGTAAGAACTATAATTTTCAATATTCATCTTAAATTGTTTTTCAGAAAAATCCAAAACAAAAATAAGATTAAGATAAAATTGAAATGATGAATTCAAAAAATAAGTTCCATTTTCAGATTCAAATTCTAAATTTTAGGAATTTAGAATTTAAATGGAAGCAAAAAATATAAAGAAAAATTATTTTTAAAAGAAAATTACCTTTTACAGATATTAAATATTCTTATTTTTAATTCTTATAATTATATAAGTAATTTAGTAATAATAAAAAATTAAAATTATAATATATTTTATCATAATAAAAAATTTATATATAAAATTTCATGAAATTAAAAAACATGGTGCATAAAAATCCAAATATAGAAAAAAATACATTTATAAGTATAAAATGATTTTATTAGTTATTTAGATATAATAATTAAATTTTTTCCATTAATTAGTTTTAAAAAAAGACCATTATTTTTCTTCATGCATATATTTCATAATTTAGATTCCTCTATATATATTCTATAACTTAAACGCTATATTATAATGATCACATTTTAATATTTATAATTCTCCCTTAATAATGAAATCAAAGTTAGTGAGAAAAATTCCAAAATCTCCATTGATGCTTGAATAATTGAATTTTGAAACCCTATTAAATCATGAATTAAATTTAAATAATTATTATAGGCTTGAAAAAAGGCACCCAGTTTATGAAAATTATATACGATGAAATAATAAAAATAATAAGACCAACCTAATGGAATTAATAACAAACATTCAATCATGCCTCCTTGATCAGATAATCTTTTGGAGATCAATGATGACGATATGTAATCTTGAAGCTTCTATAATAAATGAGGATGGGATATTTTTAGTTAAATAATGATTAATCTCTCTAAAAAAATCATTTATATATATTTATTTATAACGTAGTGAAACATTAATAAACAACAGAAAAACTAAATCTCAGTAATGAATTATAAATGAAAAAGTTACACCTCTCCTGTGAAAAACAACTCATTCATGATGAAACCGCAATGTTATAATTTCCATTCATGGATAAATTTTTTATATATAACCACCCTAATGTGTGAAATATAATAATAATATTTATTAAATATTATTAATTTATTTGAGCTACCATGATGAAATATGAAAAGAAAAATCCAACATACCATATTTGAAAATATTATTCAAATTATTCAGTGGGATTAGAATAAAAATCCTAGTAGCTACTTCATACATGATAGATACCTAACCACTGAGAGTGGGGATTTAATAGTTATCAAAATTAAATGTCTAAATGTGATTATTTTATTTTTGGTTCAATATAATATCTATAAATAAAATAAAATTATTAAAAGATATAGTATACACATAATACAAGGGTTTTTAAAAGATTAAAACACTCTTTTTATCGAGTGTTTAATCCTTGTTGTCCAAAAGTTTCAAAATAATTATATATTTTATTATATTATTATCAATAATAATTAAGAATATGATAAGGAATGTGGTCCTAGACTCCCTGTAGAATAATGATAAAAATGGATTTCAACAAGTCAATTATTATTTTTCATTCTGCTCCAAGTGTCTATGGATTTTGTATCATGTGTGGAACATTGTTCATCCCCTAAATCCCATCCAAATACGCTCTAGATTTCACTTTTGAATATATGGTTAGTTACCTAAATGTTTCATCTCATAGTGATTGGTTTAATTTATATATTATTTATAATTATAACACCACCATGGTGTCTTATTATTATCTATGACATGGTACCATTGATTTCATCCCAATCAATGATCTGTGGGTTGATATATTTATATCTCTCAATTTTATATAAGATGTATTTCTCCTTCATATATATCTTTAAATTTACAACATGGTATATAGAGTCTATAATTATTCTATATTTAAACAAAAAAAAATTCAAAGTTATATCTATTTACCTCCTATGTGCGGTGTATAAATATTTTTCCTTCTCACCATGGGATGCACCATGCATGATTTCACCTCATTTTCCTAATCTATAATTTTTAAATCTTCCATTTGTTTTTTATATTCATAGTAATCCCTAATATCGTAGTTTCCTATTTTTTTTCATACAATAGTAAAGATCAATCACACATGTTTTTAACCTCCTTTTGGTCTAGTGGAAATAATGCAAGGGGACATAACTTCCAAAATATTCATTTCAACTCTGATTCTTTATAAGTATTTTTACCCACACTCACCATATAATATTCATAGTGACACGATGGAAAAATTCTTTCTTCCTTTGAATTTATTCTTTCTTTACGTTCCATCCTATATCTAAAAAATGTAACACTCATCAATGAAATGTTGATAAAAAATAATTCATGGTATCCCCATGAAAACTCATTAATCAATTCTTTTAAGACATAGATAATAGTTTTCTCCAAATAAAGAAGTTATATAAACAGCAAATCATAGGATAGAATTGTATTTTTAGATTTTCCTAAAACTTGAGGTAAATATCAATACATTATAAAAAATATCAAAATTAATATCAACTCAAAGATATACCTTTCTCAATTAAAATCATATGGTTTCCTCAATATTCAAAGACACATTAATTTCTACCATTATCATCAGTCCATATAACAACATGAATCTTATATGGACTCATCATTTACCTAGGTGTGTTCCTCTTTAATATTTTTTTTAAACACTTTAAATTATAGATGATCCTTGATTCTTCCTTGAAAGGGGTTTTTATAGGTGTTTAGGGGATCAGAGGAGCCAAGGTAGAAGAAGTATAGGGGTGGAATATATAATTTCATATTACCTTGTGAAAAATGTTAGTAGGTTTAGTATATCATCCTTATGATGAAAACCTAGTAGAATGGGTTTCTTATAGGAAATCCACTAGCTATATAGTGGGTTTTCCTAAGGCATATGCACGCTACATGGAACCACTGACCAGCCAGTGGAGTTTGGATAGGCTGGATAAGTAAGGATAATAATCATATATTATTCCCCTTGAACCTAATTTACCTCATAATCACCCCCTATTTGGACAATAACATGGGACTTTTTAATGTGAATTATTATGTGAGGCTTCGTTGGATTCTCTAATACTTTTATTTGGTTCTTAGATCGGTGGTTCAAACTGAACTCCTTGGATTAGTATGCCTCCATTGGTATTGTATAAATCATATCATTTTCTCTATGAATCCTCTTTTTTTAACCTTTTTGGAGAGTTTGAATCATTTTAAATATGGGATGGTGGTGTTTCACATTGATGTGGATGGTGGATCATTTGTATTTCTCCTTTGTTGCTTCAGGTAGGTGAAACAAATATCTTTATGGTCTGAATTTTTTTTCTAGAATGTAAAACATTTTCAAATACACTGGAACATTATGTTCAAAACCTGTTCTAATTGTAAACATTCTAGATTTTTTAAATCCTGATACTTATACCTCCCATGGATCTATTTGGGTTCATTGGTGTTGAGATTAGGATTGGAATAAATCTAGAAGGTGTGCCTACCCTTGACCCTAGGGGAACATAGATTGTACAAATATAGATCTTTATATTGAATTGGGAATTATTTATAGAATTTTATAATGATATCATAAATGGTAATTGGGCTTGAATTTCGTATGAATTCAAATTTCAACAAATGTTGTATGAATTGGCATGATACTGGTTATTGGGAATTGAGCATGATTGATCTATAAATGGGTAACATGTAATGCAACTAAAATTGTCTAGATAATTTATAATTTGACAAAATTAACCATTATGGTATTGGTTGAAATGTTTTTACATTTTAGTGATTTAGTATTTTCTCAATATTTCTTGGTTAATGAGGGAGAGACACACTGACATGATTTCCTAATTGAAAGATGCTTGGATGTGTGATGTATGAGGGAGAGATTCATAGATTCTTCAAAACTGAGGGTTAGATTTATGGATATATTATTCCCAAGGTGATACACAATAATAATTGATATTATGGGATGAGGGCTTGGATTTTAGGATCATGAGGGTGAGGTTAATTTTTATCTAGGTACTTAAGGGCGGGGTTCTTAGTTATATTGCTATTAGAGGTTGTGTTGTGTGATTATAAGTGATGTGTGGGGGAATGGTGCATTATTATAGAAATTCCTTAGGTATTTATTAAGAGGGAATAACACATATTTCCTCCTCAATTATTTTCACTAAGGTTCATGGACAATAATAACTGACTTGTGGTCGAAGAAGGTATGGCTATCTCTGAGTGAAAACCTAGAGATCAAGGGCTAGTAGGTTTATTTGGATCTTTAATTAGTTCTATTAATAAATTTTATGTTTATCATACTGATTCACGAACTATTCTCATATTGGTTATTTTATGCATTTTTGTTGGTGGTCTACTAATTTTTACTAAAACCCTATTTAGTCAGCTATTGGGTACTCAATAAGGCTTCTTGGATGCTGATCTAAATAAGGGCAAGGGTCCCTATGCTTAAATGATTACCTTATCAGATGTGACTTGATCATTGAGATAGGATCGGTCATGGGGTTCATAGATAGCGTTTGGAGTCTTTATTTAGATTCATTATATTAGTTTTTATATTTTTTGAATTGAACATGACATTTAGCACAACATACAGTATGGAATGATATGGTTTATTATATTTGTAATAATTTTGTAATTGTTAGCTTATCTACTGTATTTGTATATATTGGTTGTTAAAATTATTTTTTTATTTTATTATTATATACTATAGGGTATATTCTCCCTACGATACATGTTATACCTTCACGACAAGCCAACCGCCTCTAGTGTATTGGGATGCATGATTAAGGTCACTGAGTGACCCATCTTAATCTCATGAGGGAGAAGATAGTTAGGGGTACTACAAATGGTATCATGGATGATCACTTCTTTTTATTTACTATTTTTCAAAGGTATAAATGAGACTAGGATATGATATTTCTTAGTAATTATCATGTTCATGGGAGTAGTTAACCCATGTTCTAGGGAATGTTTCTGTTATCCAAGATAAGAATAATGTTATTGATGTTCTTTTGATAATGTTGTCATGTTATTTCACCTCAGTTGATGTAGGTGTTCTGTGATGTTACTATTTTATGATATTTTACTCATTGGGGGTATGGAACGAGCTGTTTATTCATGCATCAGGGTAAGCACATAGGGAAATATAGTGACTTCACAATAGGAAAAACTAAATTTCGTTGCGGTTTTCAAAATGACCGTGAAATAATTTGTGAACAAAAATTTAGTAGTGGTTGATTAAAAGTGGCATCTAAATTTTTTTAGATGTTTTAAAGTTTATAATTTTTTTATTTATTTTTAGCATTATTTTTTAAAAAACCAACACTAAATATGATTTTTGTATTTTTTATGTTTTTAGTGGTGATTTTTAAAAACTACCATGAATTATGAGTGGTTTCATAAAACCCAATGATAAATTAATAGAAAACAGTATTAAATATTTAATAATAAATATTTTATATTATTAGTTATTATTTTTTATTTATGATAATTTATTTTTTATTTATGATAATTTATTTTTTATTTACAATTATAATTAATTACTTTTTGTTAATTATTCATTATTTATAATTATTTTTTAGTAATTATTTCAAACATAAATTAATTTTAGGATCTATTTAAAGTCATTAAACAATGTCGAATGACCAAAACTTTTGATTTGTGTTTTTCATTTCTCTCAACAACCTTTGAAATTGAGTCTTATGAAATGAAAAAAAAATTAAAATAGATAACAATTCGGTAATAATTATTAGAATAAAATCTATTACTATATTAACTAAAGTTAAACATCAAACATCAACTTCAAACATCCATAAATTTTAATCTAGATGTCAATTTTTGATCTTCATGATTTAAAACCACACCCTATAAAGAGATCTAATTCATTTTGACTTAAGGGGTCCTTTCCCCATTAAATATTCCTATAAGGTCTCCAACTTTGAGATTTTTTGTTCATATATCATGATTCATTCACTTTTGTTGTGATTTAATCTTCGTTTATGATCATATTAATATTTTTGTTTGGTCAACTATAATTTAATTCAATTATTTCCCTCCAGTTAGATATTGTTAACTATATTTACTTTCTAAGATATTCTAATGTCCTTCAAAAAAATTACTTTCATATACTTATTCATGATTTTTCTGTTTTTCAAGGAATGATAATTTTATGGAATTTCATGCCACTTTCAAGTACTCTGGTGGTCTTTTGGAATCAACCATTGTGTAATTGGATTAAAATTAATTTGGATGGAGGTTAAAAATGTAATAATAGTTCTTTGGGATGTGGTTCTATTTATCATGATCATTGTGGAAATGTTTTTAGTTATTTGTTGGCTCTTGGTGTACGACATAATCGCTTGATGTGAAGATTATAGGAGTTTTCCATGTTTTATCCTTTGTGAAATCCATAGGATGAAATTATATATTGCTTGAAATTGACTCCACTACCATTTTCCATGCTATTAGAAATGGTGTGTTTCATCTCTCCTTGATGATCACTTCTTTCTGGATAGAATGAATAATTACTCTTTCTGAGCTCATCTATATTATAACACATGTCTATCAAAAAAAGAATAAGGTTGCATATGGCCTCACCATCAATGTATCCGGCACAAATATGGCTTCATCTTTTGAGATTATATTTTAACTTATCTCAACTTATAGAAGAAATTGTTGTAAAAACATGTAATTCATACTTTTATAACCCCTTTTTAAATAACTTTTCTTTTCCCGCCATGGATAAGGAATCAAAAAAAGTTATAAGTATATATATATATATATTTAAATATATTTATATCCATTTATGTATATTTATATATATTAATGAGTATTTATAAGTATAGGATGGGGGTATATATATTCATATGTATTTTGTTAGTTACTGTGTATTTGTGAGTGTCTCCATTGTTGTATTTCTATACATTTATGTAAATGTATTGATATTTTTTAAGATATATATAACATTATTTTAATAGATTTATATGTAACAATATATATAATTATTTTTTATTTTTTATTTTTTATTTTTTATAATTTGTTATTTATAATTTATTATTTATTATTATAGTATTTTTTTATTTCTTATTTTTGTTATTTATTAATTATTTATCTATTATTATTTATCTTTTATTATTTTTTATTTTATTAACTAGGTTTTCATTTTCCATATATTTATTTATTTATTATTATTAAATTATTAATAATTAATTGTTCAATAATTTTCTATTTCTTATTTATTCAATATTTATTTATTATTGACTATTTATTTATTTATTTCTAATTTATTCTTGATTTTTTATATTTATATTTATCAATCGTTTTTTTATTTATTTCTTATTATCTATTAATTATAATTTTTGAGTTTATTATTTATGTAGTATTCTTTTTGTTATTTTTTATTTTTTATTTTTATTCTTTAATATTATTATTTATGATTATGTATTTATAGGTATTTATCTATACCTATATAAATATATTAAATTCTATTTAATCATCAAATGAATAGATTGCTGGATTGGTAAAGACTTTTTAGAAAAACTACATGGTTTGAGGTTCAAATCTCACCCAACACGTATATATACTAAATTTCGGCATTGCATGCATGACATATATATGCATAGTGGGATAAATACTGAATAATAAATAACAACTAAATGAATAAATAATAAATTTTAAAAAATAAATTATATGAATCTATAATATATATATATATATATAACCACTGTGAAATGTTTTGTGACATTTATTTTCCCGGATTTTTTTTAAAATTCTATCACTAAACACTATTTTTCAATTAGTTCATGCATTATTCATTCTTGGGAAATATTTTCTACATGTGATATATTTTTTAATCGAAATTTTGAATTAAACCCATTAATATATCTATTAAAAAGAAATAAATGAAATTATTATGACCGGTTAATTTGATTATTGATCCAGATTTTGGAGTAACCTTATGACAGGGGTAATCTATTGTCTTCTTGACCTTCTGAGTTAATCTTTTTATGGAACATGTAATCTGAAGAGTGTGTTACCCCTTATAGATAAATTTATATGTGATGTATTTTGGTTGAGTCTTATGATAGTGGTAATGAGGACACACCATGTGTAATAGAGCCGGAGTTTCTTACAGGTCTTGGGAATATGATGGCTGACTATCTCCGCAATAGATTCTTGTGAGTTAGGAGATCCCTAGAGGGGAATAATACTTGCATTTTTTCTCCTATGTCTGAGCTGATGAGGGAGTTTCATCTTCTTCACCCACCCATGTTCACTGGAGAGGGTATCCTGCAGGAAGAAAATTTTTGGATTGGGTCTTTCTTAATAATTTTCAATCATCTGGATACACCCTTTGATAGGAGGGTGATGCTTTTGGTGTATATGATGTCGGTATCAGCCAGGTGTCGGTGTGATATCTTGATTTAAGATAATATGTACATAGGGTTGAATTTTGAAGATTTACTAATGAGGTTCTTGGACTATTTCTACATGGAGACACTAAGAGATGATAGATATCATGATTTCATTCACCTGACATGAGTGAAAATGATGGTGATGGATTATTTTTTTCATTTCCTATAACTATGTCATTTTTCTCCCACATTGGCTATTAATGAAGAATCGAGGGTGAAGCGATTTCAAGAGGGTCATTGATAGAAGATAAAGTCTTCGGTGATTGTATTTTGGTTGACTAAACTCTCATAAATCATGAATCAAGCTCCCATTTTTTAAGGAAACCTAAGGGAGACCCCAAATGGCTGGAAGATGGTTTCATCGAGAAGGACTGGTAGCACTCTTTATGGTATTAGGAAGTGTCATTTCACACATTAAATTCAAGACAATAGGGGTAATAATAGGCAATGTTGTGAGTCTTCTTTTTCAAGTGGTTTCAAAAAGTTACGTTTCATGTGTGGAAGACCCAACTACAGGTGATATCATTTACCTTGACCACTGGTGGAGAGTTGTGATTGTGGAAATATGGGTCACTTAGAAAGGTTATTTAAGATAACTCAACATTCAAAAACTAGCATAGGATTGTGATTGGAACCAAAGTTTGGGAATGACTCTACTACCCCTTTGGATATAGGCATTTATAGTTCCACTTGTCATTCTAGTCAGGTTAGGGGACATGATACCCCGATAAAGGAATGCAATTATTAACAAGAAGGGGAATCTTAGGGAAGTCATGATGAAGCCTAGGAAAGAGGGGTGGTTCAATTTCATTCCATGTGTCCTACTTATATTGAGATAGATGTGGTACCTTCCACTATTGAATGTAAGATGTTGGTATAATCTTCTCTGACTTGTGCTTTATTCAATGTATGGGAACCACACACTTTTATATTAGATAAACATTCTAATAATTTGGTATTAGCTATGACATTTTTGGATGGGTTTTTGACCATCGAAACACCATTAGGGGAAAGAATAAAGTGTATCATATACTATATGGAGTGTTCCCTTGATATTGGTGGCCATTATCTCCTTTTGGAACATCTTGTTCTTGAAATTTATGGGTATTATTTGATCATGAGTATGGATTTTATAGTTACATTTGAAGATCATATTGACTCTTATCAAATGAGGGAGGCATTTCTGTCACTATTAGGTGATGTTATATCCATCATGGTGAATATGATGTTTAGGCTAGTCATGTTTAACTAAGTCAGTTCATATTTTATTGACTCAAGGCTCAGGTAAGAGGATTTATTCAAGAAGATGTTCATTCAAAACATAGTACCATTCGACAAGTATTGGGCCACATTTATGATGTATTTGAGGGGAAGTTGTCCATTTTACTACCTGATTAGGATATCAAGTTTACAATAGAGTTGGTGAAAAGTGCCAAACCAGTTTTTATCCCAACCTACAGGATAACACGTGATGAGATCTTGGATTTTAGAGTGTAGTTAGTGGATCAAGATGCTAAGGGATTCTAACATCATATCACATCACCATGGGTATCTCCCAAGGTACATTCCAAAGATGCATGTGGAACCTTGCACATAGAAATATATTATCAGAGACTGAACCGGATGAAAATTATGAACTGGGATCCCATTCCATACATCAATGATCACTTTGATCACCTGATAGGTGCATGATTTTTTCCTCTATTGACTTCAAGTTATGGATTAATTAGTTTTGGGTGGGACCATATGACATTAAGTAGAATGAATTCTGGATTAGTTATGTCATATGAGATTTTGTGGTTCTGTTTTTTTTTTGTTTGAAAAACACACTATTAGTATTCCGGGTCTTACTAAATTGAATATCCCATCCATAGGTAGAAAATTTTTTGGTTGTCTTTGTTGATGAAATATTGATGTATTCCCATTCTATAGTTGGTCAATCCCAACATCCAAACATCAACCTATGTATGTTGAGTGGTCATGGGCTATACTACATGATATCTAAAAGTCATTTCTAGATTGAAAAAGTACATTATTGAGCCATGTTTTCTAATATGATAGATTGTAATGGGACATAAATAAGGTGGAATTCATTTTTCTTATTAACAATTATAAAATGTCTTAAAGAATTCGATATTTCTATGACTAGTAGGTTATTACTGTAACTCTATCCAAGAATTCACCCATCTTCTAGTACCAATGTTTGGGATAACTAAAAAAGGGGTATATTTTGGCCAGATACTTGTGAGGTGGATTTACTTGAATTGATGTATAGGTTAACATCATCATAGATCCTAACATTACTTGATTTAGGTAAAGAGTACACTTTATATTTCAATGCATCATGAGTTATTCTTAGAGTAGTTTTGTTGGGGGTTAATTTGTTGTCAATTGCTCTAGAAATTTGAGACTTCATAAGAAGAATTGTCTTTCTAATGATGTTTATTTATTTTTGGTGGTACATGCTAAGAGATACTGGTTTTATTATCTTGTGGGTGAGATAGTTTTGGTTTACAAAGACCAAATTTCCATAAAGTATATGCATTCATATTGGGACCTAAACCTTCAACAAAGGAGGTTGTTCGAGTGTCTTCCATCTTTAGAGTTAGATCTTGTATATACTTCTAGAAAGGTAAATATTATTATTTATTCCTTGAGTAGGAAGAAAAAAATATATTTTTTACAAGAATAAATTGTTGAGTGGGGAATGATGATGCTATTTGTGAATATGTATCTTGATTTTTAGGAGTCTGAGGGGTGATATATTATGACCTCGATATATTTTATTTTTATTCATTTGGATCAGATCAGTAAGTTTTAATTATCTAAACCAAAGGGATTAGCTCTAATGGATAGAATTTATTGTGGGGGACACCATCATACTAGGTCCATGATGGTTACAAGGTTCTAAAAATCCAAGGATATATTTGGGATCCTATGAGTATGCTTGAGGAGAGGATGAGTTAATTCTATGACTCTAAATGGGAGATACATCTAGGGTTGATGAAGTTGTATCGTGATCTCTATATGAAATACTAGTGTCTAGGTATGAATAATGTGATAGAAAGCTTTATGGAATGATGATACACCTTTCAAAAGATTAATTCTGAGCATCAGTGTCTTTTTGTGTTATTTTATCCATTTCCCATTCTAGAATAAAAAGTATGATGTCTCTATGAACATAAAGATAAATTCACCTAGGAAGAATTATAATAATGATTCATTGTTGGTGATCATGGATCAACTAAAAAAGGTACCCACTTCTTTCATAATAATGAGGCCTTCCCCATCAATGATCAAGATAATTTCTATGCATGGAAGACAGTTTGATTACACGGTGTTCCATTTATAATTGTTTCTAATTGATATCCTCTTTTGAAATCAGTGTTCCAAAGGTTACTTTATATAGAACTTGGATTATAGGATCTTCTATGTATGGAATGGAATCCTTAGACTGACGGTCAATTTGAATAAATAATTCACATTATTGAGTAAATGTTTTGAGACAACATTTTGGACTTTGGTATTTCTAGAGAAGTATTTGGCTCCCATGGATTACACCAATAATAATAGCTTTGAGGAATTAATCAAAATGGATCCTTTTAATGATTTATATGGAAGTTCATGTAAATATCCTTTGTTCTGGTTATAAGTGGGAAAGTCAGTGCTCATCGAACCTAGTCTCATGTATGAGATGTCTTAGTAGGTTTATTTTTTTAGAAATAAATTACTAATCATTAAGATTCGGCATAAATATTTTATTTACAATTAGATATGCCATCTTCCTTAAAATTATATTTACCTAAAATCACTACACTATGTTCATGGTGACACCCTGGAATAAATATTATTTTCTTAGAAATTGTTCTTTTATCATCTTCCAACACATCTACAAAACACCACTCACTCTATAGTGAGGATGTTGGAAATAAAGAAACGTTATATTAACATCATTACACATGAATGACTTGTTTTATTAAAAAATTCATAATATCTTTAAAATTGTGGAAGTTATATAAACACCAAATCATTTGATAGAATTATGTATTTGACAGTTCCCCAAATCAAGATGTAATGATGAATACATTATTAATCATATCATAATTGAGATTAACTCATAAATCAACCTTTATCAAGTTACATCCTAAGGATTATTCAATATCCAAGGATGCATCAACTTCCACTTTTCTCATTAGTCGAAATAACATCATGAATATTGTAAGATCTTATATTTTAACAAGATATGTTCCTCTATCAGTTTTGGTTTAAACTACATCAATTGTTTATATAATTGTTGATTCCTAGTAAAAAGGTGTTTTCAAAGGTGTTTAGGGGATTAAAAAACCAAGATATTTGAAGACTAGAGGTGGCAAGTATCATCATAGATATTACAGTGCCTCCAACTCAATTTTGTAGTCTATAAAACAACTAGTGAGACCCACCATCCCATCAATGGGAATATAAGAGAAAGGGTTCCCTATAGGAAACCAATCATCTTGCCAGTGGTAACCAGTGGCCAACCAATAACATCAGGATAATCTGGATAAGTAAGGGGAAGAATCAAATTTTCAACCCCAATAACCCCTTTTAACTCCTAATGACCAACCACTTTCATTCATAACATGGTATTTTTGAATGTTAAGGGTTATATAGGGATCCTTTGGTTTCTATTTTCCTTTTTTCTTTAATGTATTGTTGTATCTGAACAAATTTAATTAGAAACTCTCTCCTAGTTTTGGTGAAATTCTCTTACTTTCTCCTTGAATCCTCTTCTTCTATCCATAATGGAGTCTGTCAATCACAATCTATTAGTGATCCTGGTGTTAAATTTTTATCTGGATGCTTGATTCTTCAATTTTATTCTTCATTAATTGTGGTCGGTTGTCAAAAACATCTCCCTAAGATCTTATATAGCATTCTAGTATGTGAAACATGTGCGATCATGGTGGGATACCATGAAGGTGACCTCTTTGAATTAGAAATCCATTAGATTTTTTTGAATCCTTAGGATTATACCTCCCACAAATCCCTTTTGGTCTGTTGACTTTTAGACCAGGACATTCTTCTACCCAAGAGGTGTTCCTACCCTTAAACCTAGGTTCAAACTTTGATAGTACAAACCTAGAGCCAAATGTTGAATTTTAAATTATTTATGGAATTACATAATGATATGTGAAATTGCAATTGGGCTTGTGTGTGGTGTGAATTAAAATTATCCCTAATGTTACATGAAATCGCATCTAACTAGTAATTGGGAAATGAGAAGGATTAATCTGTAAATGTGAAACATGGAATGTAATTGAAATTGGATAGAAAATTGGTCATTGGAATTAATTTACAAATAAGTCATGTGATAAAAAATTTTTTATGTATGGTGATTTTTCATTATTTGACCCTAGTTTGGTGGATAAGGGAGAGACTCATATAATCTTGATTTCCTGAGAGAATAATTCTTGGATGATTGAATTATGAGGAAAATTTTAATGTTGTTGGGTGTATACAGCTGAGAGACATATATATATATAATTCTTGAGGAATAGAATCATGGTTTGTTGCTGCTGGGGGATGAGATGATGGGTTTCATGGATATTTAGGGTAAGGTGGATGGTGTTATTTGTGCCAAGGGAATGTTTCATGGTTATTATGGTTCCTGAGGGTGTGGTTCATGATTTTATGTGATTATTGAGGGTTGGATTAAGAGGGATATATATGGATATCATCCTTGTTTATTTTCATTGTGGTGTTAGGATAGAAAAATCTAATATGTGGTTGAAGAAGGTATAGATGACCCTAGGTGTCAACCTATAGCTTGACAGTCAATGTGTTTATATTATTGTTCACTTATAAAGGTTATTAAACTCCATGTTTATCATAATGATTCATGAACTATTACTATATTGGATTTTTTTTTGACAAAATTGGTGGTGGCCTACTAATTTTTATTGATACCCTATTTGGGCCACCATTTGGTACCTCGGTTGACTTCAGGGATGTAGTTCTTTGCAAGGGAAAGGGGATATGTTATTGAATGATTTCCTAGATATGTGATACTATAACTGGGATATGGGATAAATCATGTGTTTTGTGACTAGTGTTAGGATTCTTCTTTTTTTATTTTGTCTTGTAATTATTTTCTTATATATATTTAGCATGATGTGGTTTATTATATTAGGATTGATTTATAATTTTTCTTCTTATCTACTAGATTTTTGATATACTAATATTTAATTTTATTCCATTGTTTAATTATTCCTTACCAGTGGGTATATTCTACCCACTATACACATTAGAACCTTCTTAGTAGTCAGTAGCCACGGGAATATGGGGAGGCATTCTTGAGGTCAAGTAGTGACATGTCTCAGTGTTGTGAGGTAGAGTCAAGTTATGGGATATTACAAATATGAGACATGATATAATAGTGTAAAAATATTTAAATGATAATGATATTTTGAATCATAAACATAATATAATAATATTGTATATAAAAATTCATATGATATCATAAACATAGTTTAAGCCAAACCTCCAATAAAATCATAACAACATGGGCTATGCTAAATGATTGGGTCATATGTGTTATTATATTATGATATGTAATGATTTATCCAATAGATTGGAGGGATATATAATTTTTATACTACCTACCATATATTAATATTTTCATATCTATGTGTTGCATTAGAAAATTAAAACAAACATATATCTATAAAAAATAATAGATGATTAACCTATAAAATTAAAACAATTTGCATAAATATTTTCGTGGCACAAAAAAATTAATTATATAAAAATAGAAAGTATATAATTGTATAAAATAATTTCCCCAATAAAAATAATTAATATAACGTAATACAATTTTAAATATTATAACAAAAAATGATATTGACATAGATGATAATTCTTTATATGAAGAAAACAAACTGCATGAAAATTAAGAAGAAAGGAATCGCTCATTATTTTATTTTGTTTTTTATAGGTAATGAAAGTATAAAAAATTAAATATAAAAGAAGGATAAATATAATAAAAAATATATTAATTAATATAAAAAATAAAACTTCCAAAGAAAATAATTTTAATATTTTAGGGAAAGATACTATGTGATAAATTTAAAGTAATAAAAATATATATTTCTTTTCTAACTTTATAATTAAGATAAAAATGGGAAAAGATGTGAAAAAAATATAAATAGAGAATAATGTAAATAATATATCTATTAAATGAGATATATCATAATGAATATTGAAATGAAACATAAATAATTAATTTAAAAGAGGGAAAAGAATATTCTCTTTATCTTTAATCAATAATTTCTTGAGCATGTTCTAACATCCTATATACTAAAATTACACGAATTAATGATATATTTAATAGCATAATTTTTATTTATTACCTTTAATATTAGTTAATTTTATTTGTTTATTACATTTTTATTAGTTATTTGTATTTTATAATTTTTATTCGATATAGATATTACAATTGTTTCATGTTTATTTTATTATGATAGTATCAATAATATTTCCTCGTTCATAATAGAATCATGCCCAAAATAATAAAACTATTTGAATCACTATTTTATAATGATCTGTAGTTCTTTTTGTTCATTATATGGAAGCTGTCAGTACTATTCACAATGAATAAATCCATATATCACTCCTTTGGGAAATATTTACAAGAATAATGTATCACTTAATAATTAATAATTTTTTTCAATTTCTATTATAGAATTATAAAAATAATTTATGTTAAAATTAAATATCATATATATCCAAAATTTAGTTTTTGGTAATCATCTATGAAAATGGTCAAAATAGTATAACAGCATCTATATAGATGGTAAAACTAACCCAAACATCATCATGTTATAATAAATGATTAAGAAAGAATATATTTTTATATGACTAATGTATAACTTTTTTAATTAAATTTTTTTAGGGAGATAAATTACATTTAGTAAGGATGAGTATAAGATGAAAAATATAGAGAACTTGTTATTGATTTTGAGTAAATCTGTTATTCTCTTTGTGACTTCCAAATGTGATTAAAATATTCAAAATGTGAGATTATTATTTAGGATAAGTGATTTGAGTAATTATTAGAGATTAAATTTAAAAAAATCATGGTTTAGAATCGTTGGAGGGTCCTTTATAGATATCATTAAGTGAGATATTTAAAAATAAACATTACTTAATGGTTAGAGAATGTTCTTAATTTTAGTGAAAAGAAAACTATAAATAAAATTTATGGTTGATTATTATTACATAAATTATTTCTATGTATTTCAATTTTTTTAATTCTATTCATCATTTTTATAAATATATAGTATTTTACCACATTTACAATTTACCCAAATCTGTATCAATTCACACTATAAATTATTTTTATCGAATAATTATATTATCCACATTACATAATTCCACTTTAATGACTCAAAATATTAAATTAATTTTATTTCATTTAGAAAAACTAGATAAGTTTACTTTTTTAGAAAAAAACACATACTATAGACAGACAAAACAGTTTTTAGAATTAAAAACTATTTCTTTTCCCATGAATGATTATATTTTTATTATTTATTATTCCTTAATTATTTATTTACACATATAAAAACATATTTTATTATTATTATAATAACATAAATTATGTTAATAATATTATTTTTAACAAAATAAATTTTAAATATAAATGGTTATTATATTAATAATTACTTATTGATACCATCTTAACTTTTCCTCGTATAAACCATTAATACATCCATGCATGCCTTAAGGGTGAGATATGTAATAGTGATATTTTATTATGGTGATTATGTTAGCATAGTTATTTTAATGATCTACATAATCATGAACTTATCCCATAAATGATTTTGTTTAAGTCGAACATTTTGATGTTCAATATGGGCTTAGTTGAAAACCCTTGTAATGTTATATCTTTCCCATAGTTGAAAAAACAAGATCATAAATAGGATTTGTACCACATTATGTCATATTTTAAACCTTTATATGTATGTTTCATGATGTTATTATTTATATTGGTACTCACCATACCAACATATGCATTGTTATGCTCACATCTCGTGATTACTTCATTGGTATATTAAATACTCTTAAACAAACTACATAATGGAATATTTTATACCATCAAACTATTTTACCCAATGGTTATATATATACTCAATGTAAATATATACCCAATTACTATATATACTAAACAATAATACTTATATTCTATATATATCCATATACCCTCAAATACTTCTATTAAATACTCAAAAAATTAATTTACTTTTTAATCCAAATATCTAATAAATTTATAATGATCTTCATTATTTATGTAGTTATAATCTATGATAAAGTTTTCATGAGATATGAAGTGGAAAACTATTTCAGTTTTAAAGTATTCATATTTTCTTATTTTTTATTACCATTATATTTTTTTCATAATTATATCTGTTTCTGGTAATAATGACCATTTCACTCTAAGTTGAAGTATTCATCCATAGGAAAATAAATCATTTTTATTTTATAATTTTATTGCATGCATAAAAAATAATTCACATACTATAAAAATAAAATTAATAATAAAATCAAAGGTATTACAATATGATATACCTTAAA
Organism: Viscum album; assembly: GCA_963277665.1. NCBI lineage: Eukaryota > Viridiplantae > Streptophyta > Magnoliopsida > Santalales > Viscaceae > Viscum > Viscum album. Next base: position 1,103,364,158 of record OY728163.1, read on the forward strand.
ATAACTCACCCTTTAAATAATATTTCTTTTATGGGAAATGCTGAATGTATATTTGTCTCACTATATATTTGGGTTCCCATGTAACTTCCTTATGCTTATTATTTCTCCATAAACCATTGAACAAGTGTGTAATATTGATTTATCATATTTTATTTACATAATCCAATATATTTATCTTTTTTTTCTCATAATAAAGATCATTTTTCTATTGTATTACTACGAGATCTAATGCATGTGACAGATCTGATATGAACACATTTTGCACTTCTGAGAGGTTTTTGAAATCACTAGTGGTTATGGTATAGTTCAAACATAATAAAAATTATTAATGGTTCTAATTTATCTATATCTCAACTTTCAATTCTTTTAAAATATTTTTATCCTCTTCTAGAATGATATTATAAGGAATAGATTTTATCTGACAGCAAACTCTATAAAACTTTTACAATTACCATCACCTCCCTTATGTAAAATTTATTTTTCTTTAATATATTACTAAATTATTTGATTCTTATCAATTTTTTATAATAAAATGAGTCTGGAAAGCATTCTCTATCCAAATATATCCATTCACTTTTGTGTTCTGTATCTACTCCCATGTATAGGATCATATAGTAAAATTTTCATTATTGAGTGGAATCTATTTTTATATTATACTTTACAAAAGAAAATATTGGTTTCTACCTCTTTAATTATATTTAATGTAAGAATGAAATATATAATTCAAAGTTAAAATGGTTCATTTATATTGACCATCTTTATTGAGAATATTAGAAGAATAAAATTGACATCTTATAAACAATACTATTTGAATACTACTCTAGAAAAATGAAGTTAACCATTGATAGATATTATATATAATAGAAAATTGTACGCTATGAAGCCTTACAAGTTATTTTATATTTACAATGGAATGTGGGTTGCATGGAAAATAATATCAAATAGAAATAAGGTGAACTTTTTTTATAGAATGATGAGTCAAAATAGAAATGAAATAGTTAATATTAGATGTCTTGGTAAGACCTATAATGAAATCCATGATGAACTTCTTCTATTTCAATGTTGTTATGTTTAATGGACACACCATCCCCTTATACTTCTTATATTTGATCTCAACTTTTTGGGAGTAAAAGTATCATTATTTATACTCTATATTCTCTCTCATTATTTTGACCAAGTAGAATTTATATAGGGGATCTCTATAAATTTTTATTTTTTCTAGGTTAATAAATGTAGAAGAGATATATGCATTATCCCCCAGTTCCTTGGATCTTTAATGGATGAAACCCATATTTTTGTTATAAATCTTATAAATCCATCTACATCATGGTTGAACTTAATAATATTACACACCATCTTTCATAGATCTATATGATCCTTTCACCCCTCCTCGATCTTCACATATATATATGATTAATAAATCATTTGGGTATCTTAGGAATATATCCCAACTCCTATGATTTCATTTTTTACCATTTTTATCTCCATAAAGGGAGGCTATCTTTTAATCTGCATCATTGTTAAAATTGCATGATTAATTCTTTAGAAAGTATCAACTACCTTATTTTCATTCACATGATGCTAATATAATGAGAAATTATAATCCTCAATCAAATATAACAGTATTTTTTTGGAAAATGTTAAACTCTTGTAGTTTGACTATATAATTTAAGATCATATGATCAGTATATATATTAACTTGGTTAGTGGATTAGAAAATCAATAAAAAATTCTCACAAAGCGTTGATAATACCAATATAATCCAAGAAATATATGGATCTTTATTATATTAGTTGATATAGTTAATTATTCAGTCACCATTATCATTAAATGATTCACATTTATATCCTAAGCTATGATTAAATAACCGAAGAATGAAAATTGTAATAGAAAAAATTCAAACTTAATGAATTTGAAAAAAAAAGTTGCTCCATTATTAGGGTCTTTAGGAAACACATTAAATTCTCTTCATTTTATTCTTTATTTTTCAAATTCATGAGAATAAAATCTATGATTATTAATAAATATTTATCAACTAAATGTGTAAAGACTCTACTGATCAAGTCCATGAATATTGTGTAAGAATTTTCATGTTCATATGGAAGCACTATATTTTATATTTTCCATATATTGTAGAAATTTCTATATCATAGGTATATTATCTCTTTTAACCATTAATTGTTGGCATGTATAGTGAATATCTGCATTTAATAAATATTTCTACTAATGAATTTGATTTAATAAGTCATCTACATAATGTATACGATTTTTTTTCTTGATCTTGATCTTATTAAGTACATGATAATAAATGCATAGATGAATTAAACCGTCATTATTCATTGTAAATAAGATGAATACAACCCATGGTGAAGTACTTAGGTTTATAAAACTATTGGATTTTTTATTGATGTTTCCTTTTCAATTACATCATTTTGATAATAGTCATTCTATAAAGGCACTTTGATATTGGAATAACACGGTGATGAGATCAATAGAGAACTCAACCTCATGATCTTGGGGAAGACTGTGCAAATAATTTGGAAATAAATCGACATCTTTCAATACAATTTTATATGCTCACTATAATGTTTATATCCATCCATTATTAGGAAAATATTATTCATTATTGAGTATTAATGTTAATATTTGGGAATTGTTTTCTATAGGGATTTCAAAATAATTCTTGTATTAATATAAGATAATTGGTTAAGAATATTAAATGATATTTAATTATTCCATAAATTGATGTTATCTCTATGTAGAGAGATTTAATCCATTCCCAATATCATATTCAGTTATATTGAATGATTAATAACAATAATTTTAAGAAGTATCTTCCCAAAAATATCAATTAAAGAGGATTTATATAATTAGAAGATAACCATTATAGGACTAGCTGTTTTAACTTATAATTAAATATCCAATGTATGAGTTAGTGAATTAATATTCTTATAAAACCTGTAATATATGATGGAATTCATAGATCTAGAATCAAATAATATGTTTGTAGTTATTGAGTAGTAAATAAGTTTATATTTCTTCACATAAATTTCATGATCTAAATATGTGGAAGTCATTTAATAATATCATCATTAATCCCTTGGTTATTGAGGTTCTATTAATTTAATATTTTCATTACCCCTTGGTTTTATTCATTAGTCAAAATAATTTAAAAATTCTTAGAAAATTAGATATTAAACAGTTAGAATTTCATTAGGTGGGCCTTTGTTTTCCTCCATCATGTTGGGTAACCTCTTCATATCTATAAGGAAAGCTTATGCCTTATGGTATACTTTTGAACATAAAAAACATTTTCTATATTCTTTGAGAAACTTTCCTCAGTATATTCTCTCATATTTTTAGCATATAAGTACTTCAATTTGTATTTCTTTATTATATGTATCACTTCAAGATCGAGGGAACTAAATGGCTCTCTTTATATCCCCAAATCCATGAGTCCACTGAGAATACACAAGGTATACCTCAATTATAATATGAAATAGAATAATATAATCATAATTATTGAAATATTTTGTCACTAATTCTTTTCATAAACATTTTTTTATTTATAAAAAAAATTTATTCCGATTTCATGATCAATGATAAAACTAGAAGCATACTTTTTAATTGTTATGAGTTTCACTTTATAGTAAAAATATATTTTCCTCATTTATATTATTCTTAAGTAAATCCTTATGTATTTTGATAAAATTTAGTATCAATAAAATATTTATTGAAAATAGTTTCTTAAACTCCTCCACTTCTATAGAGTCAATTTCCCATTTTCCCCATTTTTCATGATCTGATTATAGCATTTATATTCTTTAACATTCAAATAATAAATTACCAAAACCTATTTTTCTTTCATTGGAATTTAAATAAGATAAAATATCTTCTCAAACATGTTGATACATTTTTTAAAAATTATTAGATTTGATGATACAATAATGGATAGTGGTTTTTTTAGAATGAAGGACTCAAAGAAAGTCGTTTCATCCATGGTTAATTTAGGAGTTTGACATGGTTTGGGTTATAATTCATTAAATTAGATATATGGGTAGGTATAAACATGATATCATTCCCTCTAACTCTATTCTTGTTTGGTTATTCATTGTGACAATCATTTCGTTATCCCTAACATTCATTTTTTCTTAATTACTCTAGTTTCTATCCATTTTCTAAAACCAAAATGGTTACTAGGGATAATTAACAATAATATCCATTAAAATTAGATTAAAAATTCTATAAATATAAATACTTAATCTTAATAATTCGTAAACTATTTCCACTTTTGATTTATCCAGGTTGTTTTAATTTACTCTTATTCTACCTAACATAATACTCAAAATTATTTATCCCTTTCTATGATATGAACTATGATTTCCTTTATATAAAAAATAAATTTTACATTATTTTTAACAATTATATATTAAAAATAATTATTAAAACACACCCTCTAAATCCAATGGTTTAGAATATTTGGATTTTAGATACATATCCTTATTTTAACACCATACACAATATATTACTTTCATAAAATTATCCACACATGATTCCATATTAATCATATAATTATGTATTAAATATTTTTGAAATAAGATAAAAAATAAAAGGGTGAGATAATAACCCATTAATACTGAAAATAAGAGAGATATTGGTAGGATAATAATTATATGGTATGTTATAATAACATAAGAATTTTATGACCATATATATATAATGACATGAACAAGATACAGGATATAATATTTTAAAAACCATAATGAAATAATCATGATCCATGGAATCATAAATAGAATATATTTATTTTTTACATATATATTCATAGGATATCATAAATATAGGTCATATATAATCACCAATATAATCCATCATTGAAATGGTTATCCACCCATGTCCCATATATAATTATCTCACAATATGTAAAACATTACCCAATGAATAATAGGGATATCTAATTTTCAATTCTTCCCATTACATAATAATATAACTATACATATGTGTTCCACAAGAATATAAAATCAATAATATATTAATAAACAGTTGTATATGGATTAACCTGTGAAAATAAATTAAGTTACGTATCAATTCTGAGGTATAAAAATAAATCAGAAAAAAATAGATTGAGGGCTTCCAAGAAATTATAACCCCATATAAATGGTTGAGATATAACATAATAAATTTTAAAATATTATTAAAAAAAAGTGGAATTTTCATAGGTGAATACACTTTAGGGAAGAGAACAAATTGTATTAAAATTAAGAAGAAAAATACATTTCATTTTTGATGTTCGTTAGAAATAAGGAAACTATAAATAAATATAGACTAATGGAATGATAAATGAAATAAAAAATAATTAAATATAATTTTATAAGAAAAATTTCAATTTAATATATAAAAATAATATATATAAATATGTGAGACAATGAGACTAAGTGAGAAATGTAAAATAAGACAGTAAAATAAAATTCATTCCAACATCATAAGTAAGGAACAAACAATGTAAAAAACCAGAAATAATAATATAATTGGAGGAAAGGTAATTAAATATATACATGAAATGATATATAACATACAAAATATGGATATGGAAGAGAAATATTTAATAAAAAATATGTCTAAAGAAAAATGCCCCTTGTCTTAACTCCCAACATGAAATGAATAGACTTTGTCACTAATAGTATTAAACATAGTCTTATTAATAAATTAGTTTAGAAAAATATACATTTTATTTATATTTAAATATTAATAATTATATATTTTTATTCATTTATTAAATATTTGTCTTTATATTGTTTATCAGATATTGGGAGTTGTTGTTGTCCCAATCTAGTTTTTGTATAGAGATATAAATTGTTATTCTTTGTCCATAATATAGCTATATCTTTGGTATTCAAGGTACCAGGATCATATTTTAATGATGATTTTTAAATTTTAATATTTATTCTATGGACGTTACATGTACTTTTCAAATAGAATAAATCTATAACTATCCCATTTCAAAAAAAAATTGCAAACATAATGCTTCATAATAGTGAATAGTTGTTTTGTATTAACATTATAGAATCATTAAAATAGATTACGTTTTGATTAAATATCATATATATAGTATCTAAGTTTTTAAAATTATAAATGATGGAAATGATAAAAATATTATTTCATCTTCTAGATAGGTGGTAAAACAGATCCATATATGAACATGTAATAATTAATAGATGTGTAAGAATATATAATTATATTATTTTAATATCATTTCTATAAAATTAAAATTTTATTAATTAAATTATATTACGGTAATAAATAATATTTCACAAGGATGAAAATGATAATATAAATGAAAAATATAACAATGATCTTGTTACTTTATTTGAGGAAATTAATTCTATTAATGAGTTACTTTCCATCAAATTATTTGGGACGCCTTGTGATCAAAAGAATCCTAACATGATTGTAGAGACCGAAATCTTGATGTATATGTATATTACATTACTTTTTCAGAATACTTAGTACATAACAAAAACAGACACACAAGGAACATAATAGTTTAGTGTCTTTGGAAACTCGGAATATAATCTTCTAATCGTGGTGAAAGATCTTCAACATCTCCCATATATATCTTCCCTTTTTTTCTTACCTAAAAACATTATTTATATCCTGGGGAAAAGAATACATAAAAGGGGTGAGCTCAAATGCCCAGTAAGGGTAAACATAGAGATCATAAAACAATCCATAAACATTTGAATGAAAAAACTTGAATATAAAATCTAAACATCAAAATATTGAGCAAAGACATGAATCTTGGAAGTACGTAAGGCATATATCATAAGGGAAAATCAATAATGATAAAATATCATGGGAATAAAACATGTAATTGTGGAAACCATTAAGCACATGTTATGATTTCCATAGTAGCCAAGGCATTGTTGCTAAGACCATCTTAGTGGACAATGTCCCTTTCTGAATTGAGTTCACTCCTCGTTTCAGTCATGTAACACTGAACCGGATTAACTTACCATTCCAGCCATGTCTATCTCATGAGATATAAATCTTTAACCAATGCATTGGAGGTAGATATATGTCCCACCCATCTCATAATGAAATCATTCTTACTTGTGCCATAAAATGAACATACATCATTCATAATAACCCAACTAATAAAATGGGTTGCATAAACATCATCCCATAATCACATAATCCATATAAAAGAAATGGATATCATTTTATAATAAGAAAAGTGAAACCATGTAAATCATAGATTCATTATACTTGAACTATACACATATGAAATAATGTCATCTTATATGGAAAATGGTTTTGATAAAACACTTGAAATGAATTCTTGAGGAAAATATCCTTTCTTCTTCAAAATCAATTTCTTTTCACAAAATGTTATGCAATTTTAAAAGAAAAAAGATTTTGTTGAAAATATTTATGAAATATTTTCGAGTAATATTCATGAAAATAATGCTTTATAAAACCATAAAAATCCTTTCATGGCGTATAAGTTAAAAAAACATTATTCCTGTACTTTTGCCGGAAAAGTCAAAAAGTACCTCGTATGGTAAAAAAAAGAAGGATTCCATACATACCATATAGTAAAAGTCAAAAATGGGTAAAAAGGAATTTAAACATACATAAAAACACTTTTAGAAAATATAGACCTGGATGATAACAATAACCCCAGTAAATACTTACGAACAAACAATCTCGGATAAGAATGAGATTGGAGTAATTATCCCTTACCTTAGGTATGATATGCTTCATATATATTTGAACCTCCTGTATAATTATTTAAATAATTTCATTGACTTATTAAAGAATCATATTCATTTTTATGATATCATATATGGTTCATTTATGACTTTATATTACCCGTTCTTTTGTAAATTCCATGTTAAAGAGCGTTTTGGGTAAAATCGTTTCATTTGTCATCCGTGTTTTGACTTGTAATTATTCATATGATTACTTAGATCATGATTATATAATTCCATAATATAAACCATGGTTTATATATAATATATATTCAGAATATATATATATATATAATAGATCGATAAATGGAAAGAAATACATCGTTCATGGAGACGGTAGGTTGTACGTATGCATGAATGCTATTTTCATTTCCTTATTGAATTGAATAGAATTAAGTGGATGAAATACATATATATATATATACATAAATCCAGTATCATTATTATTTCATATATTTCATGATTACTTATTATATATACTTTATAATCATTCATGAATGGTTAATCATTGAGAATGAATCTCATCGCATCATGGAGACGGTAGTCCGTACGTACGCACGAGCGATGATATCGTTCCCATAATTATTAAATTGAATTGGAGTGGATGATACAATATATCAGAATCAGTTTGATGTTATAATAACTATTTATAGTTATTATTTACACCATTATACCCATCCAAGTAAGGTGGTGTTGGAAAAACAAATTACACCATAGCGTGGAGACGGTATTTCGTACGTATGCACGCGCGGTGATTTCTTTTTCCGTAGGATGGATAGATGGTGAAATAGGGTTGTTTCATACTTATAATAACATATCAGTATATGAGTGATACTTATTTTATTACTTCATAATGAAACAACTAAAGAAGAAGAATAAGTGGAAGAAGAAATAAAGTTGAACGAATCGGTAACGAACATTACCTTTTCTTTGAAGCACCTCTTTGAGACCTCCTCTTAGGGAACTAAAATTGATCTTTGAAGAAGACCAGGACATCTAGGATGTTTCTTGGGAAGTGGAGAAGATAATTTTTCAGGGTTTGGATTAGCTTGAAGGCTCAAAGTGGTGTGAGGAAGAGAGGGACGATGTGCCCTTTTATAAGGGAGGAGAGGGGCACCTTTGGAAAAACTAAAAATATTATTTTATTAAAAAGTCATATTCGGTTTTAAATAGCTCCAAATTGATTTATTTCCAAGATAAGGTGTGTATGGGTCGAAATACTCTCATAAAATAGAATTTAGACAAGTTTAGGTATCTATTTTAACCTTATCATTTAGATTTAACTTTAAGTTAGATAATATTACTTTTACCGTGTCTTCTTGTTTTCTTACACTATAAGGTTAATAAAATTACTATAACAAGCCAAACGAACCCCAAGTTGTTTATTATTAATATATATAACCTTATCTAAATCATTTGGCCGAACCTTAGTTTTTTAGGAATAAAATAACAATTAATAATATAATATGTGTTTTAAAAACTATTTTATGTCAATTTTGACACTATTTGGTAATTGATTTTTGTGAAAATCATAACAGAATGATTAGTTAGAATAAAGTTAATTAAATCAATACTAACATGTCATATTAACATAGAAAATTATTTTAATTCATATAAATTATCAAATTACATTTATCTGGGTATTTATAAGATCAATTATGTCAATATTTCATTAATAAGATAATTACTGCATCATCATTGTGTCATAAATTAAATTATTTAATGTCTAAAAATTACAAATAAAATACCATTATGTATGAAATATTTTTATATTTCTAATGAATATTTATAGTCGAATTTATATTATGTATAACTCTATATTAAAAATGATTTTGTTATTAAACTTTGATTTTAACTATTTTAACCCTTTTTTAAATAAATTAATAATAAATGTCCTAATCTAATCCAAGTGGGCATAAAGGGTAATATTTTATCACTAATTTTGTTTTTGGTCGAATTACACTTATCCAATAGAATTAGGACATGTGTTAGGGTAATAATAATATCATTTTTACCCTTAATTACCCTATTTACTTTTAACCGTGGTAAATAAAATTTAAAAGTTACTATTCACCAAAAAATATTTTCATCTCATTGAACGACATTTTACTTACTGACATCAACCGTGTCTCTCGGAGTTTTGAAATTCCATTCACAAAAGCAGTAAAATTAAGTTTTATGTAAATTTGCAAATTCTCCTAGGAGGTGGGTAAAAGACGGTCAAAAGTTCAATAAACTTTTTATATATCTAAAATTATTATAAATGACTCCAATGAATTACATTGAACTTATATAGGTATTATGTATCAATTTTTACCTGGAATAAATTTAAATAAAATAAATAATTATTTAAATAAAAAGTCGGTTTTTAAATAGTAACCTAGTGTTTTCACTATTCATCAAAAAATGAAAGTTTTCAGAAAAATACCAAAATTTCACCCTAGGCTAATTTCGATATTCTGAATCCAAAAATGAAGTCCATTTTGAAAGGTAAAATTTATAAAATTTCAAAAAGAGGGTATTACTATTCATAACGGCTAGTTCATAATAATATTATAATAATATCTCGTTTAGTGAAACTAGGTATTGCGTACTACACACGCTATCGAGAAAGGTCGTGATTGTGTGTAATGTAATCCAAGTTAGGGTTGCTTTTAGTGCAAGACTCCTTTGTTTTTTCCTATAACAGAATCCAACCATATTTCATTTATACATTGAATATATATATATATACACTCAATGTTGCGTGGATTGACTATTATCAAATGAACATGAAATTTTGTGTAACACAATCTAAGAATAGTTTTGTGTATACTGCAAGATAATACGGTGTTTTGTATAGCACAAGATAATCTTGTTGTGGCATAAAACACATGACATCAAATAAATTAAAAAAGAATACTTACATAAAATATCGGGTTGTTACATTCTACCCCTCTTAAAATGAATTTCGCCCTCGAAATTCGTCGGGGTTATACATGGTTTTCTACTTGAAACTTTATTTAATTGAAACCCATATCGTAAAATGAATTACCAAAATATAACTTTAAAGACTAAAGTATGAAACGTAACAGTTACCCAAAGTAACTCATCATTGGGTTTCCATATAGGAGAACATAGGTGAAAATATGGATATGGAAGAAAAATCTAACCATCATGTTCTGATGGAGAGTGGTAGAGAACATGGCTATGAAAAAGCCATCAATCACAAAGACATGAATTTGTGATGATCTAAGGTGCCATCTGATTCATCGGATATAAGAGCACTATGACAACATTTTTGGTTTTCAATATCATTTCCCTAAAGTTGAGAATTTTGAATTAGAAGAAATAATTGCTTGATTTTGGTACAATCTCACTGTTGTTCATGCTTTGAACAATTTCCACTTCATCTCTTAAAGAAATGAAGTTGAATTTGTTATTCGTGAAGTGTTAACAGATCATGTGATAGAATTATGGGTCATTCCATCTATTTCAAACAAAAGGTTAGAAAAAGTTATCAAATATACATAAGTCCATATGTGTTGAGGTTAATCATATACGATTCCAAAAATGAACTTATACTTTATATATCATACCGCTTAATAAAATAAAACTAGTTTCTACTAACTAGGGACTTCCTGTAGGCCAGTGTTAGGTGATAAAGGCCAGTCGCATTTCGGTTGTGGGTTCGATTCCCACAGCCTTGTCCGGCGCGATGTGTTGTCGCCTGTACTACAGGTTTTCCTTTTTCTAAAACTACATTACTATAACATCCCATCAATAATATCGAAAAAATTTCTATTCTTAAACAATACTAACTTATGTCCAACATAATCCATTCCAATCTTTAGTCTTATCTAAAACTTCGGTCCAAGCTCATAGTATAAAGAAAACAATTACTAGAATGGTTATCTACCATGAATGTGAATACAAGCATTTATCCCACATATATCATAAGATATATCTTGTTGGTTTCACTCCAAACACATGAATACCTTAGTCATATATTCTCTTGAAACATATATTACCATATAGCCTTAGTGAAAACATGAATATTATCAAAAGGTAACTCTTTCCACATACCAAAATCCCAAAAAAATCTATATAATCAAACCATAATATCACTTAGTCCTTATATCAGTCATGAGCTCATGAATACAATCAAACATCTCATTATCTTCTTATCCCTTCATTATGCGCATATCATCTACTTTCTAAAAATATCTTAATATCCTTCCATGGTTACTGCTACCATTCAACATATACTTTCAAATACTTTAGGAAACACAATAGCGTAACAATCCTTAGATGATTCTTTATTCCATAGAACCATACATTATTCTTTATAAACATACAATCATTCCACTAACTTCTTAAACAACTAGCAGAGCTTAATCATTTCTTTTATCTCATATTTCATTTTTAGTCTCTTCATCATCATCCAAATAAATACTACCCATATGACCATGTTGATTCTTTTCATGAGATTTTCCCTTAGGGAATTGGTTTTCATAATGCCCATACATTCCACATTTAAAACATCTAATCATTATTGATGTTGTAGCAATACCATTATCCTTCTCCATGCTGTTAACTAAAACTTTTCCTTTGCACTTACTGGCTTTGTGTCCTTCTTTTCCACACCCAAAACATCTTCCAATTACTTTGAAACAATCTACCTGATGCCTCTTCCCACACGATGTACATGAGGGAAATTGAACTTTCTTTCCTCTATCATCATCATGAAACTCCATCTTTCTATTATTATCTGAGTCGGGAAACTTACCAAAGTTGAGATTATTGATATTATTATGAGATTTCTGATTAGACATAATAATGATATTTGGACTTCCAAATCCCGTTTCATTTGGTTTCTCATGAAGAATATCATTCCATTGTCTGCCATATCCTCCAATATCGTGAATCTTCCTGTTTCCAGCCATTTTCTAAAACCCAAAAAGAATAGTGTGAGAGGAAAAAATCATGCTAGGGGAAACAACATAGTAAAGGGGGAGTACCCTCAATATCTAACATCTTAGGTTAAATTCTAATATCGTTACCATAGTTCTAGGACTATATCCTATACATATACTTTTCCTCACGGACATCCCTAGACATACCTTAGAAATATCTCTAGAGATCTCACTAAAATTTTTATATCCTAATTTCCAAAGGTTGACTAAACCTTTCCTCTGGTACCAACTATAGAGACCCAAAGCTTGATGTACATTTACATTACATTACTTTTGCGGAATACTTAGTACATTACAAAAACAGACACACAAGGACCGTAATAGTTTAGTGTCTTTGGAAACTCGGAATATAATCTTCTAATCGTGGTGAAAGATCTTCAACATCTCCCATAAAGATCTTCCCTTTTTATTCTTACCTAAAACCTTTATTTATATCCTGGGGAAAAGAAAACATAAAAGGTGTGAGCTCAAATTCCCAGTAAGGGTAAACATAGAGAACATAAAACAATCCATAAACATTTGAATTCAAAAACATGAACATAAAATCTAAACATCAAAATATTGAGCAAAGACACGAATCTTGGAAGTATGTAAGGCATATATCATAAGGGAAAATCAATCATGATAAAATAGAATGGGAATAAAACATGTAATTATGGAAACCATTAATCACATGTTATGATTTCCATAGTAGCCAAGGCATTGCTGCCAAGACCATCTTAGTGGACAAAGTCCCTTTCTGAATCGACTTCACTCCTCGTTTCAGTCCTGTAACACTGAACCAGATTAACTTACCATTTCAACCATGTCTATATCATGAGATATAAATCTTTACCCAATTCATTGGAGGTGGATATAGGTCCCACCCATCTCATAATGAAATCATTCTTACTTGTGCCACAAAATAAACATACATCATTCATAATAACCCAACGAATAAAATGGGTTTCATAAACATCATCCCACAATCACATAATCCATATAAAAGAAATGGATATCATTTTATAATAATAAAAGTGAAACCATGTAAATCATAGAGACATTATACTTGAAACATGAACATATGAAATAATGTCATCTTATATGGAAAATGGTTTTGATAAAACACTTGAAAGGAATTCTTGAGGAAAATATCCCTTCTTCTTCAAAATCAATTTCTTTTCACAAAACCTCATGCAATTTTAAAAGAAAAAAGATTTTTTTGAAAATAGTCATGAAATCTTTTGGAGAATTCTTTATGAAAATAAGGCTTTATAAAACTTTAAAAATCCTTTCATGCCATATAAGTTAAAAAACATTCTTCTCGTACTTTTTCCGGAAAAGTAAAACAGTACCTCGTATGGTAAAAAAGAAATATTCCATACATACCATGTAGTAAAAGTAAAAAATGGGTAAAAAGGACTTTAAACATACATAAAAACACTTTTAGAAAACATGGACATGGATGATAACAATAACCCTAGTAAATACTTATGAATAAACAATCTCAGATAAGAATGAGATTGGAATAAGTATCCCTTACCTTAGGTCCGATATGCTTCATACATATCCGAACCTCCTGTATAATGATTTAAATAATGTCATTGACTTATTACAGAATCATATTCATTGATATTATATCATATATGGTTCACTTATGACTTTATATTACCCGTTCTTTTTGTAAATTCCATGTTAAAGAGCGTTTTGGGTAAAATTGTTTCATTTGTCGTCTGTGTTTTGACTTGTAATTATTAATATGATTACTTAGATCATGATTACATAATTCCATAATATAAACCATGGTTTATATATAATATATATTCATAATATATATATATAATAGATCGATAAATGGAAAGAAATACACCGTTCATGGAGACGGTAAGCCATACGTACGCATGAACGTTGTATTTGATTCCATATTTAATTGAATGGAATTAAGTGGATGACATATATATATATACATAACTCTAGTATCATTATTATGTCATATATTTCATGATTACTTATTATATATACTTTATAATCATTCATGAATGGTTAATCATTGATAATGAATCTCATCGCGTCGTGGAGACGGTAGTCTATACGTACGCACGAGCGATGATGTCATTCCCATAATTATTGAATTGAATTAGAGTGGATGATAAAATATATCAGAATCAGTATGATGTTATAATAACTATGTATACTTATTCTTTACACCATTATACCCATCCATGTAAGGTGGTGTTGGAAAAACAGATTACACCACTGCGTGGAGACAGTATTCCGTACGTACGCACGCGCGGTGATTTTGTTTTCCATAGGATGGATAGATGGTTAAATAGGGTTGTTTAATACTTATAATAACATATCATTATATGAGTGATACTGATGTTATTACTTCATAATGAAACAACTAAAGAAGAATAAGTGTAAGAAGAAATAAAGTTGAAAGAATCGGTAACGGACATTACCTCTTCTTTGAAGCGCCTCTTTGAGACCTCCTCTTAGGGCACTAAAATTGGTCTTTGAAGAAGACCAGGACCTCTAGGATGTTTCTTGGAGAGTGGAGAAGAGAATTTGGCAGGGTTTGGCCATGATTGAAGGCTCAAATTGGTGTGAGGAATAGAGGGATGAGGTGCCCTTTTATAAGGGAGGAGAGGGGCACCTTCTGGAAAACTAAAAATATTATTTTATTATAAAGTCATATTCGGATTTTAATTGATCAAAATTGATTTCTTTCGAAGCTAAGGCGGGGAAGGGTCTAAATCCTATCATCCAATAGAATTTAGACAAGTTTAGGTATCTATTTTAACCTTATAATTTAGATTTAACATTAAGTTAGATAATTCAACTTTTACCGTGTCTTCTTGTTTTCTTACACTATAAGGTTAATAAACATACAATAATAAGCCAAACGAACCCCAATTTGTTTATTATTAATATATATAACCTTATATAAGTCATTTGGCTGAACCTTATATTTTGAGGAATAAAATAACAATTAATAATATAATATATTTTTTAAAAACTATTTTATGTCAATTTTGACACTACTTGGTAATTGATTTTTGTGAAAATCATAACAGAATGATTAGTTATGAAAAAGTTAATTAAATCAATACTAACATGTCATATTAAAATATAGAATTATTTTAATTCATAAAAAGTCTCAAATTACATTTATTTGGGTATTTATAACATCAATTATGTCAATATTTCATTAATAAGATAATTACAGCATCATCATTGTGTCATAAATTAAATTATTTAATGTCTAAAAATTACAAATAAAATACCATTATGTAAGAAATATTTTTAGATTTCTAATTAATATTTATAGTCGAATTTATCTTATGTATAACTCTATATTAAAAATTATTTAGTTATTAAACTTTGATTTTAACTATTTTAACCCTTCTTTAAATAAATTAATAATAAATGCCCTAATCTAATCCAAGTGGGCCTAAAGGGTAATATTTTTTCCCTATTGTTTCTTTTTGTCGAATTACACTTATCCAATAGAATTAGGACATGTGTTAGGGTAATAATAATATCATTTTTACCCTTAATTACCCTATTTACTTTTAACCGTGGTAAATAAAAGCAAAAAGTTACTATTCACCAAAAATTATTTTCATCTCATTGAACCACATTTTACTTACTAAAATCAACCGTGTATCATGAATTTTTGAAATTCCATTAAAAAAAGTGGTAAAATTATGTTTTATGTAAATTTTCAAATTCTCCTAGGAGGTGGGTAAAAGACGGTCAAAAGTTCAATAAACCTTTTATATATCTACAATTATTATAAATGACTCCAATGAATTACATTGAACTTATATAGGTATTATTTATCAATTGTGACCTAAAATAAATATAAATAAAATAAATAATTATTTAAATAAAAAGTCTGTTTTTAAATAGTAACCCTGTGTTTTCACTACTCATCAAAAATTGAAAGTTTTCAGAAATATACCAAAATTTCACCCTAGGCTAATTTCAATATTCCGAATCCAAAAATGAAGTCCATTTTGAAAGATAAAATTTATAAAATTTCAAAAAGTGGTTATTACTATTCATAACGGCTAGTTCATAATAATATCTCATTTAGTGATACTCGGTATTGTGTACTACACACTCTATCGAGGAAGGTCGTGATTGCGTGTAATGTAAGCCATGTTAGGGTTGCGTGTAGTGGAAGACTCATTTTTTTTTCTAATAACAGAAGCCAACCATATTTCATTTATACATTTAATATATATATATATATATATACACCCAATGTTCCGTAGAATGACTATTATCAAACGAACTTGAAATTGTGTGTAACACAATCTAAGAATAGTGTTGCATATACTGCAAGCTAATACGGTGTTGCGTATAACACATGATAATATTGTTGTAGCATAAAACAAATGACATCAAATAAATTAAAAAGAATACTTATCATAAAATATCGGGTTTTTACAATGATAGAGGTTAGATATGGTAATTTGTGAAGATATAGGTGAATTAAATAAAAAAAGGTGTTTGGTTTCCAATGGGTGGAGAATGGTGTAAGAACTCAGTTATTCATTGAGATATATATCTTTTACATTTCATAAATTTTCAATTTAAATGTTTAAATATGGAATAATATAAATTCACTTTAAGGATATGGGGGTATCTGGGGTGTTTGGGGCTAGTTCAGAGCCTGAATCCCATGTTTTGGGGTGAAATTCCTGGGCACACGGTAAGAGAAAACCATGTGAACATGTCTCCAATTTTGACCGTGGGGTTTCCCATAGATTTCACATGGTTATTCATAAAATGAAGATATCCATTTGGGGTGTCGTTTTCTATAGGTTAGAATACATAGTTTGTACATTTTTTGCCAAACATTGCAGCCAAACCATGAGACCTAGATATTTTTTAAAAAATGACCATTTTTTCAGAATTAAAATATATTTTAAACCTAATATTAACTTCTCCTCATAAACATCAGTAACACCTTTGGGATATCCTCTTTGATCATATCCTAGTAATTACCACCAAGCCTCCATCTGATCTCCAATTCAAGCACCTCTTGTCTCATTAGATTATCCTTGGTGAGTTCTCAATTCCTTTTTAGGCATTCTTCCTTTTTTGGATATCATCTATTATATTTACGTGCAAGCTAATAACCCCTATTATAATTTTATTCACCTGTTCCACAATTCTCTCTCGATTTCAGCCAAATCTGGAACAGATAATAGATGGGTTATCAACTAAGGACCTACAGTAAGTTGTCTGGTGACTTTTTTTAAAAGTTTATGTGTTTATATATGCACTTGTGTCGCACACCCAATTTCCAGGAATCACCTTGAAATGAATTAAATCCTTTATTTGTATAATATTTCATATGTAATTAAATAATACCTCATTAATTGAAAATAGGTTGAGGACTTTAAAACTGAAACCACCTCTTTGGGTGAGTTGTTTATTTTAAATTTCCATTATGATAGAATATGAATTTTAGTACCCTAGAGGTTTTCCTTTTTTCCCTAGTCATGGGATGTTAAACTATGAATTATCAATGGTAAATTCAATTGAATGGTAAAGTGAATTTAATTGATTATTGGGAAGGGATGAATTGACCAGGACCCTTTCCCCTTCCTATGTAATTTTCTTGTTAAATATTGCATTGATCCATATATTGAAATGTGCATCTGAGTTAGATATAAGAAAGGATTTCATGTTTGGGTAAGTCTTGAGTAAACTTTTGGGTGAGTTAAATTCAAATATTCATGGTGATAACCATTCCATATTTAAATGTAATTAATTAAATGGTATTGTATGACATTTAATGTACATATGCCT
Organism: Viscum album; assembly: GCA_963277665.1. NCBI lineage: Eukaryota > Viridiplantae > Streptophyta > Magnoliopsida > Santalales > Viscaceae > Viscum > Viscum album. Next base: position 1,103,382,672 of record OY728163.1, read on the forward strand.
TCGGTGACACATGGATTTGAATAATGAATTCGATGGACGATCTCATTTTTCTTTAACCATTATTATGTCTGCGGGACACTTAGACTCCTAATATCGAATCCAAATGATGGAATCAATGGAGATGACCTTTATATATTGAGTGATACATAGAATCATATGAGAATCCCATGGATGGACTCAAGTGGCCATGATATTATACCACACTAAGAATGATACCTATGTTCTAGAGAGATTGTACAGGGATAATCTTGTTGGGTTTCTATTTATATTACACCTATAGTGACTCTTTGATTCCAAAATAGACAATCCAAGGATGGGATCAGGTTTAAAATTTATTAATAAATGAAATGGTTTATATAATGTGACTTCCAATCCAAAGAACATGCTTTGATTTGGTATTTATTTATAACTTATGGATGGACTACTTATGAATACTTATTTACCTATCAACATGGGGGATGCTGGTCATTATGCTAGATCCTAGGACTTAATAATTAAATGATATGGAATGGTAAAATGAATTTGATTATAATGACACAATATTGACTGTTAATTCAGACACTTGCCTCTTAAATGATATTAATTAAATGGAATTGATTTTAAATGGGAACCCATACAATATAAGGTGTTTACTTTCAGTACTTTTTTTCTTATTCTATTTCTTGATGAAAACTATTGTTATATATATTCACTATCTTATTGGAACCTTCACTTGGGTGGCTTCCTACTAGAATTATATCTCACATACTATTTGAGCCACCTTTGGGAACCCAAAAAGACTATATGATTGTAGCTATGGATAAGGGAAAGCGCCCTGCTATAGGCTCTTGATGATTGATTAAGAGTATGGGAGTATGGGATCAATATGAGTCTCATGATGCTAGTTGGGATATTTTATATTTTTAACTTTTATTCCATTAATTATATGCCTAACTTGTATACATGATTTGTCTAATTTATTAGTGACATATGACGTTTATTATCATTATCTTTGTATATAAGCATCTCTTTTATAATGATATCAATTCTAGCGGGTTATCTATTGTCATATTTTTATTAATACTTCCACTACTTGTTTTATATTGGATATTATGTTGTTTTACAGTCTTGTAAGAAAGAATATTCTCCCCATAGGCACACCCTACGCCCTTGCCACTAGTCAGTATTCTCAGGAATTTGGGGAGATGTAGTTCATTCAATGTGTACAACCGAGCTCAGGGTTCTATTTAGTGGAATCCATTTCTGGGATGTTGAAAAGTGATATCAATGCATCTTTTCTTATTTGATTTTTTATTTTGAGAAAATAGAAAGAGATAGGAAGGAAATTGAATTTGGTATTAAGCTATTCTTGGGCATTGATAACCCACAAATGGGAAAAGGCCAAATTACCTCGAATTAAATTTTAAATTTATGGATTTTTATGATTACAGTTAATTTGTCTCTACATTGGGGTGATTCCCTTGAATTGTGATGTTATTATTGTTATGATTTTACGTTCTATTGCATTGAATCTCAATGATATGAGGGTATTACCTCTCATGCAACATTTTAGGAACTTATCAGAAATCACATGTCGTGTATTATGTCATTCCATTTAGGATACATTAATTATTTATTGATGTTGTGGTAGGTATGGTGATAGATATGTGCTTGTTGTTGTGATAGGTATTATGGAATGTATTATGGTGTGAATTTGGTGGACGACATGCTTTGGTTCCTAATGAGTATGGACCCTCATGGTTCAGAATGCAGATAACCATTGGTTAAAACTTTTTAAAATAATGATGATAAACATGTGGGATGAGTATGAATTCAAATGAAAATGTATAATGAATCTGAATGTGAATCTATAATGAAATGGAAATTTGAAATTCGTATAGTAGAGAACATGACCAAACCCGGTCATGGTAGTGGGAAATTTGTAGTGTCGACTTCTTTTATCTAATTTGTATGACACCTAGACATGAATTTAGGATTAGTAAGAGGGGTGTGTTCTTATATAGGAATACTTGTGTATATGATTCTTAAATATCTTTTCTTGTAAGCTGCACACATTGATAACGATCTTGAACTAAGGTCTGCTCTTGGAATTTGTAGAGGTATACCACGGCGATGTCCTCCATCCGTGCTCCAAGAAGGTCGAGATGACCACACTAAGGAGATGGTGGGACATGGGATGTCAGTCGATCCTCCAGTAGTACCAGCTATAGCACCAATCATTTTAATAGAGAAAGGTGTTGAGGCAAAGTTCAGTGATAGGTGTTCACACTTCATGCAGACCGTTTAGGGAGCATTGTGACCTGACCTGATTATGGAAGAGTTGATGCATGAGTTCCATTAGTAGTATATGACCTTGTTTTTGCAGGATGGAGGTCCATAGGATGTAGATTCATGGCTAGAGTCCATAATATCTATCATTTATAATATATATGTGCCTCTTAAGAAGAGAGTAAATATTACTATATATATTTTATCTGATTCCACCAAGAGATGATAGGATGTTATAACTTAGGTAGATCATCATCAAGAGAAGTATTGAGGTATTTTCATATTTCCTTATATGATTAAATATATCCCAAGACATTGATTTATAATAGATCCTAAGAGTTATTTCCCCTAGAGCTGAGTGTGTTATTAGTTATAGATTACTCAGCCTGTTTTATGGAGCTCCAACATTTCGCAGCTATTCTGATGGGTGATGAGCGATCTAAATCAATGAAATTCAAGGATGGTCCTAGGTATGAAATATAATTTTAGGTGAATGTATTTTATTTAAATAATATTTCATGAATAGTGAATTGGGTTCTTATCATAGAGCATAACTAGAGAGATGCTGGAGGTGCGATCTAGGGCGTTTTGACATATAGATATGGTACTATATAGACATGTAGTAGAAACCATTTTCTAGAGCATAAACTTAGTGATATTAGTAGTAATACCAAATACATTGGTATCCATGTGAGGTTCTCCCAGTGTGGTAGGTCGTGATATACGAGTCCACAATGTATAAGAGACGCTGTCAAGTTCCAATCATGTGCCAAGATTGGTTATCTATAGAACTTCTGTAGAACATTTCTTTTAGCAGCTTGTGAGAGAGGGTATGCACTAACTCCACATTTAAGATTGGGTTTATCAGTGTCTCATTAGGAAAGGAGGTGGAGTGAAGCTGATGGATTAGGACATGTTGGTGGGAATGGGCATGGTAGTCAGACGCTTGTTTTACAGCGATAATTGAGCAGATTTTCTCAGGGTGGCCAGGTAGTATCATAGGGTTTTTGTAAGGGCTAGATATAGGCAGTGTAATAGACCCTTAAAGAGAATGATCCCATACCTTCTACTTTGAGAGGTGCTATTCTAGTAGCCTCAACATTATCTTATTTACTTTTTTACATATTGAATTATCATAGCATTATATTTATGCCCATTGTGGAGAGCCTTAGGCTCAGTGTTCATACCATTGATGGTGTTATGATTATTTATTCTCTATTTGGGAATATAATGGAGGGTTTACATCATTTTAGAGAGTAACCCCATGAGATTAGTGTGTTTCACTTCATATGGGACCTCTTTATTCTCAAGATTACTTATTTTGACATTATTCATGGAATGAAATGGTTGGATCTCTTTCATGATTTCATTGATTTATTTCATTGTAGGGTAACCTTCACATCACGAAATGGTGGATATTTTAATCCAAAGGGTGAATGGGGTGTTGAGGCCATTCGATATGGACCTAAACATCATGGGATAGGTGGGATGACAACCCATATTACATGTTTATATTTGGATGATCAAGGAGCTTGTCAAGCTGATTTCTCCCCATTAGCTGATCGTTTCAGTGAAATATTTCTAGATGACATTTCATAATTATGTCCACTGAGAGAGGTAAATTTATATATCTATATAGTGCTAAAAGTGGCACATGTATCCATTCCTCCTTATAAGATGGATACTATTGAGATACAAGGGCTCAAGAATCAAGTATAATATTTAGAGGCATATGAGTTTATTTGACCCAATACTTATCTGTGGGTTTCACCAGTAGTTTGTATAAAAGATAGATGGATATCTTAGGATATGTTTTTATTACTGAAAATAGAACCAATTGATGGTTAGAACCATTATCCTCTACCATGGAAAGATGATCTCTTCAACCAGCTCTACAAATATTAGGTCTTATCAAATATTTATTTGATATTCTTAATCATAAGGTATGTTTTCAACTATCAGACATATCTTGCAAAGATTTTTGAATTGGAAATGGTCTATAAAATTATTTCTTTATGTTATTTAGTCTCACGAATGTGACAAAAGTCTTCATGGAACTAATTAACCTAGTTTTCCATCCTTATCTTTATTCATTTTCTGTGGTTTTTTGGATGATATCTTGGGGTATTCTAACTATCCATGTGACTATTCCAAACATCGTGAAATCATATTGAATACATTGAGAGAGAATCAGTTATATTCTTATCTCCCAAAGTACCACTTTTTGATGGATCATATTCAATTTATGGTGCCACATTATCTCATATATAAGAGTATCAGTCGACCCAAATAAGGTGAGAGATGTAGCTTCCTGGGAGAATCAAAGAAAATATTTGGCTTATGGAGTTTATTATAGATGGTTGGGTACTACCGGTCTTTCGTATTGAAATTCTCACACCATGAAGTGTCTCTTATAGGATTCACTAATAAGGTTTTGATGTTTTTATGTTCATATTTCTATATAATGTATTTTTAGGAGCTGAATGCGAGATTGAATTTAGCATCGATACTAATTTTTTCATAGTCAGGTAGGAGTTACATTGTTTACAATGTTTCATTAGGTATCATATTAGGATTAGATCATATAAAAGGGGGATAGAGTCATGGAATAGGGGTTGTGATTGTTTATGCCACATGCTATGAATTATAGGATTCATGATCTCGAGTTATAAGTGGTTATTAACTCATTGTGATGTTGCTGACACTATTTACTATGAGATAATTTTTTTGGTGTACACAGACCCGAATAACCTTAACAACATACTTACACAGTGTTATTTAAATCTAAGGTAGTGAAGGTTTGTTGAGTACCTATAGTATTTTGTATTTGATCTTTCCTACATTCCTAGAAAAGGAAATACACTAGATGATTCATTGAGCATGAGAACTCAGATATAGGCAGTGTAGTAGTCTAGTAGATAGTGGAATATCATGGATTTAGTATTTTTGATGCACATAGAGGTGTGTACTACTTAGTTATAGAATTTTTAATCATCTCTAGATCTTACCTTAAAAAATTTTTATTGAGTACGGATGAGGTAGCTATAGGATTCTGAGGGCCTAGTCCTACGAGAGTGTGTGAAAGGTGAGGACCCTTCTCCTAGTTAGACCATTGTCTAGGATGAAATTTTGTGTGTACATTGTCCCGTATGGGTTTCAACAGACACACGGGGGGATCTTATGAAAGATTTATCATGCTTCATGGTGTGCAGTCCATCATGGAATCACCAATATGTACCATGATTTACTTCTTCTGTACTGATTTTCAAGTATGAAATTATATGTAGCTGGTTTATTCTTTAGGTTTTCCACCTATCTGTAGATGAAGGCATAACAGAAATGACCATCCTGAATTTTTCAATAGCTACCCATTCCTGATTGGAAATGGAATGATGTGGTGGTGGATTTCATGAAAGGATTACCGATGTCTACTTATGGTAATGATGTCATATTGGTTGTTTTTTATAAGCTCACAATGGTTTCAAATTTCCTACCTAACAGGTAATCCTCCAGTGTGGATAAACATGTATGGTTTTATATACATGATATAGTATGGCTTCACGAGGTCTATCATACTATCATTTCAAATTCGGATTCCAAGTTCACTTCATAGTTTTGGAAAAGATTGTAGAGGGCGTTGGGTATATAGGTGATCCTGATCACAATATACCACTCTATAACCAATGGTCAGTTAGAGTGCATGATTCGGGTGCTTGAGGACATGATGTGATCATGCATCCAAGATTTAGAGGTTTCTTGGGAGAGGAAAATACCCCTAGTTGAATTCGACTACAATAGTTGCTTCAGAATACTATTAAGATGTCACCTAGTGAGGATTTGTATGGTAGTCCATGTCAATCACCGCGGTGTTGGTTAGAGATGGGAGTGGAACATATGCTTGGACCTCATCTTTTTTAAGAGACCACAAAGTAGGTGTAGTTGATTTGAAATCATATTTATACTGTGCAATCTCTTCAAAAATATTACACCCATCACCATTGATAACCTCTAGAGTACAAGGTAAGGGATCGGGTATTCTTTCGTGTTTCACCAAACAAGGGACATAAGAGGATCATGGGATTGGGTTTCTTTTTCACCATGTTATGTCATGTTGTCTGAGATTCTAGAGAGTGGAAGGCTAGTATCCTATCAGGTGTAGTTACCTCAAAGGTACTGAGAGATCCATGATGTCTTCCATGTTTCTCAGCTACAATTCTATTATTCATACATGTCCCATTCCTTTAATCCTAATGAGGTTGAGTAACAAGTATATACATCCTTTGATAATAATATTATATTTATTTTGGATCATAGCACAATGGTTCTCTGAGGCCGATCAGTTCCTCTAGAATATGGATTATGGAAGCATGTTTGAGTATAGGACAAGACATTGGATTCGGAGGTTGATGGATGATCGTAGTGGCTGGAGTTATTCTTAGAAATGATGACCACCATTAAGAATGAAAATTGGAGACAATTTTCATTAAGGGGAAAGTTTTTAAGAAATCGTTTCTTCTTTGAGGTACAGATCATTTAATTTCTATCAATGCTTTGTTTAAATGTGTATATATGGCCAAATATGAATTCCCTTTGATTTTATGGAGGTATCTGGGGTGTTTGGGGCAATTTTGGAGCCCAGAATCCAATTTATGAGATGAAATGTCTTAGAATACTATTAGAGAAAAATGTGTGATTTGGACCACATGGTCATTCGACAAGGTTTGTAATCTTAATAGTTTGATTTTTCATGGCTTTCAAATGGTTAGTTAAACTGTATAGATAATAGTGTTGGGTTCCCTTACCTACAGCTAAGCATGAATAGTTTATACACGGTTTTGCCAAATCATGTGGCCAAACTATGAAACCAGAATATTTTGGGTAAAATGAACATGTTCCCCTATTTAAAATCTATTTTAAACATATTATTCACTTCTCCACCATCACATCAATGAAACATTTTAGAACTCCCCTTTGAGCATATTCTATAAATTTATGTTGAGCCTCTATCTAATCTTAGATTTAATTTCCCCTCATCTTGTTGTATACACAACAGTTATTTCTAAATTCCTTTTCATCCATTATTCATTATTTTGAAAATCGGCTGTTCTATTTACGTGTAATCTAATATCCCCTATTATTTTTTTCTTCATCAATTCTTTTCTTTTATCATAATATAAACTAAATCAGGGGCTAATACGTGATGAGATATTAACCAATAACCTACAGCAGGTGGTCTTAGGACTTTCATTAAAATTTGAGGTGTTTATATATTTCATTTGGTTGTGCAACCAATTTTATAGTGTCACATTAAAATGAGTTAAATCAATGCATTTTTTAGCATGGCCTATGTAAATAAACAATTTTTCATTAATTGATTATAGTATGAGGACCTTGAAACTAGAACAAACCCTATAGGTGAGTTGTTTATTTTAAATGACCATTATGATGGCTTGTGAATTTGAACACCCTTGAGGTGTTCCTTTTTCCCTTATCATGTAAAGTTAAACTATGAATTTTCAATGGTAAATTAAATTGAATTATAAAGTGATTTGAATAGATTAATTTCAAGGGATGAATTCACCATGACCCTTGGCCCATGACATGTAATCTCCTATTAAATCTTGCATTGATCCTTATGTTAAAATTCCCATGTGAGTTAGATTTAGGAAATCCTTCTAAGCATGCCAATGCTTGAGGCACCATTTTAGGTGAGTTGAAGTGAAATTTTATTAGTTTTTGACCAAAAAATATTTAAATATAATTCATTAAATAGTATTTAACTATATAAAATGTAAATATGATTTAGGTGACACATGGATTCGGATGACGTATTCCATGGATGGACTTATTGGGATTTGACCTTTCTTATACTATAGTGACACTTGGGCTACAGATATGTACTACTAAGGATTGGATCAATGGGGATGAACTTTATATGTCAAGTGATACATGGATTCATATAAGAATTTCATGGATAGACTAAAAGGGAAATGAACATATATTCCATGGGTGATTCTTGGGATCCCTTAGTGGACCTCCAAGGAAGAACTTGAGTGGAAGTGATGTTATGCCACACCTAGAGAGATAAATGGGTTCTTGAGAGGTTCTATGTGGATGGGATTATTTGGTGCTTGTTTATATTACACCAGGAGTGAAACATGGGTTCTTCAATTGGATGTCCAAGGATGGGCTTAGGTTTTAAATTTATTAATATATTAAATGGTTTATAGGATGTGTCTACTAAGTCAAAGAACAATCTTAGATTCAGTCATTGTTTGTGCCTTATATATGGCATGTCTAGTCATCCTTGTTTACTTATATACATAGGGGACACTGGGAATTATGCCTGGTCTTGAGACTTATTAATTAAATGATACCAAATGGTTAGATTATGTTGACTATAATGACATAGGCCTGACTCTTAATTTAGATACATTCCTCTTAAAAGAAATTTATTAAATGGAATTCATTATAAATGAGAACCTAGAATTTATATGGTGTTTAATTTATTTAATTCTTTTCTTATTTTATTACTTCATAAACACTATTTTTTTTATATATTCACTGACTAATTAGAATATGACCTTGGGTGGTTTATAGTTGGGATTATATATCATACCAAGTTTGGGGGACCTTTCAGTACCCAACCAAACTATATTATTATAAGTATAGATAAGAGAAGGCTTACTGCTAAAGGTTCTTGATGATTTTTTATTAGTAGAGGATCATGGGACAGTGTTGAGGCTTATGATGCTAGCTGGGAAATTTTTTATTTTTTGTAATTTTTTCCTTGTTTTGTATACCTACCTTGTATACATTTTTTGGTTTATTTATTAGAAACAAATGACCTTTATTATCATCTTCACTATATATGAGATCACTTTTGATGTTGATATTTATTCATGTTAGTTATCTATATTTTATTTTTTACTACTGCTTCTTCTACTTTTATGTAATTGGGTATTCCACTATGTTACACTCTAGTAAGAGGGAATTGTCTCCCCACAAACACACCCCAAGGAATTGCTGTTTTTCAGCAGCCTCTTCCATTTGGGTAGTTGTGTTTGATGATATTATTTCAACTGGGATCGTGAAACTACTAACTGGCATTTGAGTTCAAGATGTTACCTATGGTTTATTTAATAAATGGTATGAGTGGTAGATTTAAAAATACCCAATACTTAATGGTTAAGGAATTTCATTTGGAGTGGAAAAGAAGACTAAAAATGGGAAAAATTGTGTGGTCGGGTTTAAATCAATTATTTAGATTTATATTTATTTTTTTATAATTTTATAAAAAAAATTTACCATATAGAGTATTTTTATCATAGTTACTATTTATCGACATATTTCAATATTCACCCCGGAAAATTACATTTTATCAAAAAATTAATATTGAACCTTATTACATAATTCTTGTGCCTTATTTTGAAATAGGAAATTCATTTTATTACATTGAAATTATAAACTAGAGATATTTAACTTTTATATAAAAATATATAATATATAAATATTAAAAACATTTATTAAAAAAATGATTTCCTTGACCCTGAATAATTATATTTCAATTCATTATCATTACTTAACTATTACATGGATGGTAATTATTTATTTATAAATATAAATAAATATTTTAATTGTATTTAAATTATAGATATTCTTATTCTAATAAAATTTAAGATAAATTTCATTTTAAAATGAAATATTTATCACCTTCTTAATTACTCATCTTAACTTTTACTTATGTAACCCATTAAAACATTTCTTCTATACGTAAGGGTTATACACAAAATAATGTTATTTTTAAGTGGTGATTCAACTAGAATATATATCATATAGATCTCTATATTCTTTAACTTCTCTCCTACAAAATTTCATTCAAACCACACTTGTTGATATTCAACTTGGTCTTGGTGAAGGAAAAACCTGAGTGATTCTACCATCTTCCCAAGATAAAAAAATGGGCATCATATATAACATTTATACTACTTGATTTAATATATTATCCCTTTATATATAATTTTCCTAGTTTTTTGAATTTATTTATACTCACAATATCAATGGATACATTATAACAGCCACATCAAAAGATTAATTAATTTGAGTATTCAATGCATGCCAACTAACCACACGGTTAAAATCCTTATTCCATTGACTAATTTTACTCAATGAATATATGTATATATATATATATTTAATTAATTTATATATTCAATGTTTATATAATACAAAATGATATATTCGTAAAAAATATATATACCCATATAGCCTTTAATAATTCTATAAAATACTAATAAAAATCACATAATTATTAATCAAAATACCTTTGATATTTATAATATTATTCATTATTTAGTTATACTTAGTGGTATAATTTTCATGGGAGACCCCAAGGATGGATATTTCAAGATTTTAGTTTTTTTATTTACAGGTATTTTTTTACACTTATTATTTTCCTTATTACATAGGCTTCTTGCAATAATTTTCATTTCATTTTACAATGAAATAAATTACCATAGGGAAATAAAGATTTTTTTATTTTAGAATATATTATATATAGAAAATGTTATTAATAAGTTATCAGTGTTAAATTAATAATAAAATCAGGGGCGTTAAGTATACACTACCCATGATATATTACATACCCCTCATCATTGTTCAGTAACCTCTATCATATGTGGAGGTGCACATGAGGTCATATTGAACTCCATATTGATCTAGTGGATAAATAATAGGTTAGGAGGTTAAAAAAATCAATGGTATTTAAATTTTTCTCTATGTGGTACATAGTAAGGTGACCCAAGATTTTGGTATAAAAAATATTACCTCATTTTAAATGAAAATTCATTCCATAACCTCTTCATGTATTTATTATATAAAAATTTTAAAACTAAAGTATAATATATATATATATATATATATATATTAATATATTTTTAGGATTATGAGAAATCCATATTGTACCTTTTGTCCATCCAATGAAAAAAATGCGATATGTGTGTGTACGTAATGCTTACCTTCTTCACATAGAAGAGTAATTCATTTTTTAAAACCACTTTATGTGGATAGTTATATTGAGGAAAAAAAATTTATATATGATACATATGAAATTATTTTTTGTTCAAATTATATATATCATCCAATTACTTATCATATAAACTATTTATAAATGATATCATTACTCGTGCGTATATACGGTTTACAATCTCTAGGAATTGATGTCATTCATTTTCTTTTTCCACCTTTAAATAATGATTCAAAAAATATATCTAATGAATAAATTTGATATCTATTCCCTTTATATAATTCTGTATATTTTGTAACTAGATCGTATTCATATCAGCCATAACTTTCACAGTAAAATGTGCATGGGAAATTAAGTAGTTAACTCCCGAAACTAGGTTAATGATGAAATATTATTAACTAGAGGGTGATAATTATATAAGAGGAATATATATGCTATCATAAATATTAATATTTTTCTCTAATAAATGAATAACATATTTAGAACCATTATATATGAGTTTAAGTAATTTTTATCAAAAGGGAAGCCCGAGGTAAGGGTTTCTCATCTTACTTTTACTTTCATTATAAATACACCATATTCACCACTTCTTTATTCTGTGTGGTGTATATGCTACAAATTTTACATATTATATCATAAATATATATTTATTCATGGTATTTAAAGTTCCATTTTATTTTATTTCTTTCATGTTGATTATGATTCAAAATCTACAAAGGGTATGGTTCATTTCACAATCTCATCATTATTAGGTACTCTTTATGTTTTGGTCTTTAGTCGGTAATATTTATCTTCCATGTCCATAATTTATAAAAAAAAATTAATTTTTTTTTATTATTCCACTAAATTTTTTTAAAATCATATCTTAACCATGTTTTATTTTTTTAAAAATGATTTGAAATGAAGATTATTTTAAATTTCTAAATGAGGTTATTTGAGACTTTTCTAATAGAAAAACCGATTGAATTTTTTTTTAACATACATGACAAGTGTGGATTTTATTATTGTCATGAAAACCCAGTGATTTGAGGCTTCCTTTATATGTTTACAATGTAATTTTAAATATATTTTTTTATTTTATAATTGTAAAAATTTTAAAAAATACAATATTTCAAAGTGTAAATGGGTATTTTCCACGAGATAATTTCCATATTATTATTAGATTATTTTCACCTGTTTCAAAATAATTATTTGACTCTTATGATTAATTGTGGTTTATCTATTATGACACTATATAACATATTTTATTTAATGGGTTTTTATTAATTTAACTGGGTATGTGCTATTTTCATACCATTCACCATATTACTCAGGATGGTTTATGATTATGTTTATTTAATGGGGAAATTATTGACATTTCATAAGCCTGTTTAAATACTAATTTCTATGTTGATTATGATTCACCCCTTTTATATGAGGAATGAGTTTGTGTTAGTAAATTATGATCAATGCTCACTATATCCCATCGATGTATCGATAGGTCTCATGGGACAAATAAGATGGGATTTTGGATGAGGCATTACCCGTTAATGTAGATGTCTTTCAAAAAGGCCTTAACGGTATTATATTTCATAGTTTAAAGACTTGATGATATTTTTTAGATGTGTAACATTATTAATTCCATCATTGTGAAATTATTTATAGAAATCCATATGACAATTCGATTAGTTAGTATATCCATCATTATGTTTCATGATCATCGGATTATTTATATGGAATTATTTTACCATCATTTATTCCTCCCATATTATGCTCATGTTATTGATTAATTGTCATGTGTTTTAGTTATTTACCTTTATATATTGATTATTATTATATATTCATGAATTTCACTATATTATTACACTTTCTGAGTATCTAAGCTCACCCATTTCGTATTTTTTATTTTCCCCATGATACAAAGAATTTCTTTATGTTTGATATGTCGAGATATACTAAAGGGAATGCTGGAATTATGAATGATAATTATTTTTCTATTTTATATTTCAAAATTAAATTTTAGTTTCATGATTATAACTAGTTTAGCAAGACATCTAAATTATTCGGTCCTTCATGATTTGATTTCTTATATTGTATTCCAATTTAATAAAGTAATCACGAATGATGGGATACTTGGTTCGGGGCATTAAATTTAGTATCAGAAGAAGTTTAGTAGAATCCATGGGAACTATATTTTTAGAAAACAAAGATTATTGAATGAAAACCTATGACAAAATTGGGAAATATTCCAGATGGAACCAAGATTATGATTTTGAGATTAGTTATACATAAATTTTCATTTTATGTTAATGGTTTTACTCATTTTGAAATTATACATTATCTTTCATCATTTTATGATCTAACCTTGTATATGATATTTTTTAAAAAAATTTCCTAGTGGAAGGAAGGAAAACAATAATAATTCATGTAATCCAATGAGTATGAGTGATCATATCCTTGATGGTATTAATCCAATCTTTTGAAGGGAACTAGCCTCCCAAACATTCTCATTATAAGAGAGCATAGTATCATGTCATATTATTAAAAATATTGAATTATATAAGTATTATGGATTAAAATATAATCAATTAAATAATGGGATGAAAAAAATTAATAAGGGGAAAAGGAAATCAAGGTTTACCCCATAAGTGATATTTGTGGAAAGAAAATCATGGGTACATGCTTAGTGGGAATCGGTCTTTGCTCCATGTGTGGAGAGAAAAGCGCCCATGAACATGAATAAATGTGTAAGAATAGAAACTATGATGTTATGTGTTTAAAATAAAAGCATTTGGAGAAATATAGAAATTAATTCCACAGTCCTCGAGGGAATATAACTGATAAAGAGAAAATAGATCAAGGTAAATCTTATGTTATTACTATATCTGAGTTGTAATTATTAAACTAATTTTGTAATTAGATTCATGAATAATGTTGTAGAAATATTTTATGAATGATATTCTAGCTATATGATTCACTAAATGAATAAGGATTACACTAAAGTAGCTTCTATTTGTGGATTTTACAGCATATGTTGAATGGTATGGTAACTTATACAAACAATTGGTGGTAAGGAGTTGTTTTTGTAATATGGAAAAGATAACACTTAATAATTTCATGATGTTGTATTAATAATGATTATTTAGGATAAATATAAGATTGAAATTTATGAATTAAATGGGATAGTATTTGTGATATTGAAAATGGTTAGTGATGTGATTTATGATGGACTTTACTACTCTTTTGGATTTATAGATTATATTCGATAATCTATGATTTTATAAAGAAAATTTTATTTTTGAAATTATTCATCATTTCAATATGGTTTTATTGTGATCACAATGTTTTTGGATAATTTATGCTTATGTGATAGTAAGAACTAATTTAGATATTTGGTGAAATAATGTTAAATCTTAATTTAGTGACCTTATTTTTGGGCTTTTTTTTAGTAATACATAATTTAGAGGAGGATAAAAATTTATAGAAAGGATTAATTTTAACATTGGGTATTATTGGAAAAATATTTTAATCCAAGTAGGTTTTTGAAAATATTAGGATGATGATGTAATTTTATATAGATATTTTGATTCATTAGAAAGTGTTTCAGGCATAAAAATATTGATTTCCTAGCATATGATAATAAGTGTAAATAAGTAAAAGAACAACAATATGATGATATTTTTATTATAAAATAGAAATAAATATATTAATATTATTTTATTTATTTATTTAGTTGGGTATTAAAAAATCCCTTGACTTTTGTAATAAGACCCTGAAATAATAATCTTCTCTATTTACTTTTCTTATTGAGAAATCAATAGCCTTTTTAACCCATCACATAATTATGGTTTTTTGGTTGTTAACATTCTCATTACCATGATACCTATCACTATATATTAATCCATGGGTGTTGGTTTTCTCTTAAATGTCGATATTTTTACTTACGACTAGTGTTCTCCATTTCAGAAACCTAGATTTGTGGTGTAATTTTCATTTTCCCTTTCCTAATTTTTATGAGTAAGTTTTATTAACACTTATTATGATTTGGAATATATATAATGAATTTTCAAATATAAAACCCTTTATTACCATGTTTCAAATTGAAAGGACGAAATTAATTGAAAGATAAAATATTGTAAAACCCCAAGATTTTATAATAACATTATTTTTAATAGAGCACAAGATGCCCAACACCCAACTTAAACCAACAGTGAAATATTATTACGTGATTATTATAAGAAAGTAGTTAAATTGGAATGAATTACTGGATTTTTTTTTGAAAAATATAATTTACCTAATTATTTTCAATTTATTAATTAATTATTTGTGAATAATCATTTGTATTTTTGTAAAGAGATGTTATTATTCAAAAATATATTTTTTTTCAAAAATAGTTTTCTTTATTTTTATGAGGGAATATTATTATTAATTTATATAACTTATATAAATTTTATTTAATAAAAATAATATATTTTTTTAAATTATCATTTTAAAATTAGATTATGGTGAACTTTAGTTGTTCTTATAAAAAGATTGATTTTCTAATGAATAGTAATAAGTACTGCTTTTTATAAAACTTCTATTTTATTTTTATTAAATAGTCCATTTATGATTTTTATTTTATATAAAATTAAATTAAGTTCTATTAAGTTTGAAATAATCTAATTAATTAAAATTTAATAATCATTATACCATATTGCGATATAAGTACATTTTTTACCTTAAAACACCTTTTTTATGTACATTGTTTTATATTGTGTTTCTCAAGTTTGATTTTAAATTAGATTCTAAAAGCTATATTTTATGAATTTTTTTAAAAATGATTACATATTTTGAATCATTGGGTAATAATTTAGAAAATAGTTTAATTTTATTTTTGGTCAAATTGGATAATAAAATAAGTAATATTATTACAATAGTAAAGGGTAACTAAGGTAATTTAGGTTCAAAATAAAGTTATAAGAACCATAATATAACAATAACACCTAAATAAATTTGATTTTATGAGTATAAATAGACCATTATAATACCATGGTATAATATATGGCCTTTTGGGACCATATGGATGAGATTATGACCCGCATAGTATTTTATTAATGAAAAGTCAAACATGTCCCGCTCTAATTATTATTAACTACAATATTTTCCACATGGTGTCATATAGAGGATATATTGGGATATTAATATTATTTATTAATATAAAATATTTTTCTTGATCATGGTAATTTGTTTTAAATTTTACTGAATAAATAATAAACTTAAATTCTTACACATAACAGATGTTGTAATTATTTAAGTACTGGAATGATCAAATAAATGATATTAATAGTAATATAAGTAACATAATTTGAGGAATTTGAGGTTATACATGAATTATCTATATTTTCATGATATTTTTAGGATATAATAAAATATTTGGTTCTAATTTCACTTATATTATTGATGTTTTTAATGTAAAAGTAATGAATAGTATCAAAATTGATAATATTAATATTTTTTAAGATTAATATTTTTTTCAATTAATTAAAAAAATCATATATGGGATAATATATTGTCAAAAAGTGTATACCCTATGAATTTATATTCAATTTTTATGTTTTTTTCTCTATAATTGTATAATTATATTTTAATATTCACAGAAATTCCAAAAGTTCCTCTCACCTACATTATAAAAGGTAACATCCTCCCTCTCTCATTAAAACCACTTTTATCCTTATATTTAAACCATTTACTTCCCATTCCACATCAAAAATTCCTTATATATGATTTGGAGGTTCTTTTATCTTTAAAAGTATAACCTTAAATCCCTTAAGATGAGATTTAAAGAAGGTATCCTAAAGAAAAGGTAATTGTCTTTACTGAACCTTTCATGTTTATTTCTTATTCTAAATACTCATTAGGTATATTTTCCATCCTAAATTAATAAATACATTATAATATATAATAAATTTTTATTATTATTTTGATAAAACCATATTCTCCATTTTATATATCCTGTAAAAAATGAAATCATTGTGCATGTATAGGTACGGTTTATCGTCTCCACATAGAACTCTAATATGATTCTCATCACCAGTTTAATTGTATGGTTATAATGATGGAAATAATGGATATATTTGATACTTATGACATGATTTATAGTATATAATATAAATATATCATCAAATTCCCTGACCTTTCAACATTTTATAAATTATATCATCGCTAATGTCTATGTACGACATATCATATTCAAGAAGTCATGTGTTTAATTTTTATTTACACACTAAATAATGATTATAAAAATGTATAAAATTAATAAATATGATATTCATTACCTTAATATCATTATAAATACATTATATGCACATGAACCAGAACAGACACGATAGAACATGCATGGTAAATGAAGTATTTAACACTTGAAATAATGGTAATAATGAAATATTATTAACAAATAGGTGAAAATATTATATAATAGGATTATATATGATATTATAATCCTAAATATAGATCTAATATAAACTAATATCATGTTATAAACCATTATATAATATTTGAAATCATGTTCAACTAACGGTATGCATAATGTAAGGGTTTCATATATCACTTTTACTTATGTGTGACATATTTAATATTCACCGCTTATTTCATTTGTGTGGTGTATATACTTCCCCTTTGATATATTATATAATGATTATATTTTTATTCATGATTTTTATATTTTCATTTGATATTATTTCTTTCATGGGACTTATGATTTAAATGTTACTAAAGGTGTAAGGGTTTATTTCACAATCTCATCATTATTTAGGATTATTTATGTTTAATTCTAAATTGGGGAATATTTATCTTCCATGTCCATGTTTTATAAAAAAATCATTAAGTGTTTCATTTTTCTGATAAATAAATTTTAAAATCATTTTTTACCCATGTTTGACTTTTTATAAAATGTTTTTAAAAGAATGTTTTTATTTTTTTTTTTCTACATGATGTTCTTTGTGACATTTATGAAAAAAAATATATAAGGAATGTTTTTTAACTTATATGGAATGAGGGGATTTTTTCATCATGAAGCCTCAATGATTTGAATATTTCATTAAATGCTTACAATATTATTTTCAAACAAAATTTTTTATTTTATAAATATGGAACTTTTTTAAAAATAAGTGATTTTAAAGTGAAAAGGGGTTTTCCCTCAATAATTTGAATATTCTCTTATTAGATAATTTTCATCTATTTCAATATTCTTTGTTGAATCTTATTTTTAATTTAGTAGATATCTTATCATACCATCTAAAATAATTTGTTGAATTGTTTATGATCAATTTGGCCTAGGATGTACTATTTTTATATAATTCCCCACAATACATTGGATGGATTATGATTGTAGTTATTTATTAAGGAGATTATTAATATTTTGTATGCTATATTAAATATGAATTTTTATATTGATTATGATTCCCCACATTCATATGAGGAATTAATAAAACATGGAAATTTATGCAGGGCCTTCTATAGCCCCTCAATGAATTTGTAGGTCTCATGAGACAAACTATATTAGGTTTTGGTTGAGGCATTACCCATTTATATAGATGTATTAGGAAAATTTATTTATGGTATTAGATGTCTTGGAAAAAATCCTTGATGGTCTATTATATATGTCCATCATAATAAATTCAATCATTGTGAAATTATTTATTAAAGTTCAGGTGATTATTCAATTAGTTATTATATCCATGCATAATCTTCATGATCATGTGATTATTTATATGCAATTTTTTTTATTATCATTTATTCATTCCATATGATGCTCAAGTTATTAATTAAATTTCATATATTTCAGTTCTTTACCCTACTATATTAATTATCTCATATTTATTTTTATATTCTAATACATGATTACGCTTACTAAGTATCTGATATCACCCATTTCTTATGTTTTATTTTCTTCAGGATACAAGGAAGTTTTTTTGATATGTAGGGATACACTAAGGGAAATATTCACAATCTAAAATAAAATTAATTTGTGTATTTTATTTTTTAAAATTTTAATGTGAATTTCAATTTTGTATAGATTTTACTAATAATACTTTTCTATTATGTCCTTAAGGACACAATTAATTATATATTGTGACAATTTAATAAAGTAACCCATGGCCTAGGTCTACTGGGGTCAAGGTTGTTATAGTATTTGTCAAATATAATGATTCAAATAACCATAATTTTTAACAAATAAGTGCATGTGGTCAAAATATTTTCAACAGAAACAATTTAGATTGGTTTTAGTGTTATTTTAAATCATATCTTTTGGACTAACCCCTTTACTAGAAAATCATAACCATAAACGTGATAATGAATTTTTCAATCATAAAGGGTTAAAAAATTAATTAGAAGGAAAAACATGGATCATAAATGGACAATTTATGATATATTTAAAAATTCGCCATCATAATTATCCCCTTTTTTTATTTTAAAATAATTAATTAAAAAAATCATAAAATATCATTAATTTCATTTTTGATACTATTCAATAAACACCCATGAATGTTAAAGGTTAAAAATAGTAAAAGTTAAAACCAATTTCAACTATTTTAACCATTATTTTTGTGAGCCTACATGATTATTACTCCACAATTAATCATTCTTGTCCAAGAGTAGTGATCAAGATGTGTGACCTCCTATGATGTTTCCTAGGGTGTGTGTGTATATAAGAAAAAAATCACACTTAAAGTAAAAGTGATGTCCTATAGGGACAGTCATTAGTTTGATGATCCTCTCAAGAATATATGTGGTCCCTGGTAGGAGACCATGTCTCTTCATGGAAACCGGTGGTGCTTGTAAGGCCAGGGCCAGATGGCCAGGCTAAGTCAGGTTGTTTGTGTTATCAATTAGTACCTATTGTAACATTAGTATCAGAGTGAGGTTATCATTCCAAAGTGTAGTGTTACTACCTAGTTTTTCTTGTGGGGTCACTATTGAGGATATTTTTTCCAAAAGGGTGTGAATGTAACAACCCATAAATTTAAAGGTTTGGATGAATAATTTTTACTAACCAACTCAAAAATTTGTACCTTTATTTTCTAGAGCCTACTTGATTAGAACTCCATAGTTATGTATGAAAGGCATGTTTAAGTAATCAGTATGGGTGACCTCCTAGGATGTTTCATAAGTATTGTGTAAGTGGAGAAAATAACACAAAAAATAAGTGTTGGGATACATGTACATTCATTACTCTAATGATCTGTTCAGGCACGTGGTGTGCCCTATGTTGGGTACCACAAGCCTTTGGGGTAACTAGTTGTTCTTAGTAGGCTAGAACCCAACATCCAGATTTATGTGGGGTGTCTATGCAGTAAATAGGGCCCAATTGTTTTATAAATTCATAAATATAGTTTTTATTAAAAAATAAACCTATTAAAAATCTTTAATCTATTTTAATAATATAAACAATTCATGGGTAACTTAACTCACACAAAAAATATTAACTTTAGTGTTTTTAAAATCATTTATATGATTTTCGTACTACATGAACAAGCACTCTGTCAGCATTGTGTAAGAATTTAAGGTAATTATTTGATCACTAAAAATTAAAATAATAACACGATAAAAAATTAATTTATATTTCAAAAAAATTGAACCACACTTATCCACTTTTTATCCTTATATAAGGAAATTTAATGATAATAAAATCAAGAAAGGAATTTTGGAATTTCTTTACATAAAATAGTATAAATGTCATTATTATGGGAAAATAAAACAAAAATGGAATATATTAGTATTTGCGATGGATATGGTTGAATTTATCCCATAAACAGATATAAAGGAATGTTTTGAGTAGATTTTGAGGCCTTATCTTGTTTTTTTCACCCTGATTTACCCATTTTACCATTAGCAAGCTAACAATTATTTACCATAGTTAATATTCCTAAAAAATAAAAGAGGTATAATTACCTAATTTAAAACTACTAATTCAAAAAATAGAATACATTTTTTCAATATTAAATTCATATAAATGAAAAAATTTAAATTAAAATTAAAATAACAAAATTCAAGGAAAATTAGTTTTCTAGAAAAAATATGTTATCTGATTTATAAAATAGATGTACATTAAAATTCGACAAAAAAAATAATTCCAATAACATTAATTGGATTATTATTAACATAAATGAAAAAATAATTACTTTACAAAAATTAAAATATAAGGGATCATAAACATGGGTGTTGTTATAAAACATTAAAATTTCCCAATACACGATTCATAATATTAACAAAACACCGTAAATCAATCATAAATGGTAATTTTTTTTTATCAGTGTGGAACCATCATAAGTATAGAAACCAAATCATATTTAAATAATCACTACGAAGACTATCAAATCATGCTGGATCTGTAATAAACTCATCTTTCTCATTGTGGGTCACGAACATAGACTTATTTTCCATAATATAATAAGTACATCGACTTGTTTTACATATCAAATAATCACATCGATTTTTCCCCCTTAATGTAAAGTACATAAATTTTTTCCACTGTTATCCCATGATATATAAAACATAATCCAATTAATTTGAGGGATATATATTCCCATTATCACTTATCATATAAATAAAATCATATATGTATGGGCCATAAAATAATTAAATATTCAATATATCATCATATCATAAAACATTTAAATAAATTGATATTGATAAACATTCCATCAATCCATCATAGTTTATCTCATGGAAAATGAATAGGTTTTATAAAAATTTCATCATTGTATTCATAAAAAATATAGAGAAATAATAAGGATGGTACAATTTTATGATATCTCCCATCAAAAAAGAAACACCAATTTTTCTTCCATTGATGAATATAAATTCCATAAAAATATTATTAAATAATTATTGAGTAAAATTTTCTTTTTCACATTCAAAACCCCTTATTAATACTAAAAATTAAAAAAATATAGTGAAAAAAAATATTTATTTTAAAATATTACTGGAAACATATAAAGTAAGTTTCAAAGTATTGAGTGGTCTTGATGGAAATTTTTATTCATTCCATACAAGTTAAAAAAACAATTTCTTCCACATTATTGTAATATATAAAAACAATACCCCATTTTTAAAATTATAAAAATATTATTTTTCAATAATTTTTAAGAAATTAGAAAATGGGTAAGATTAACTTCAATAAATCATTTTATAGTGGTAAAAACATCTTGAAAACATTTTTAGATACATGTATTTGAAGGGAATGGATTTTATTCCTAAGAGATAAACAAATTAGATTATTGATAAAAAGTTATTTTGGAATATTTTGTTATTAAAGAGAATAAAATTGAATTAAAACTTTAATTATAATGAAATAACTAGTGGATAATTAAATTTCTGAGATTATATGGAGTTAGTTAAATATATTTCATCCTCAAAATCATAATGAAAAATAATACCAATAAACAATGAGATTGTAACAAAAAATCATTTCCAATTTTCAGAAATTCTAAATCCTAATACCTATTAAAGAAAGAACCTAAAATGGATATGTATATTCCATATTATTTATGAGAATAATCCTAAAATAAATTAATGATAAGTATATTCACCACATAAAATAAATAGTCGGTGAATTTGGCATATGTCTTGTATAATTAAAAGTGAGACGAAAATCCCTTACCTCAACTATCATATTTCTTTGTAAAAGTTAAATAATCTAGTATAATCAATATAGGTTTGTTGTAAATATAATATAATACCATAAAAGTTATATAATATAATATATTATTAATGTGTAACTGTTTATCACCCATTTATGAACAGTTCTTTATTAAAATCAATGTTCGTGGTGATAACTCCGTTGTTTTTCATGTATGTTTTGATTCGGTAATTTTTTTCCTTATAATATGATCATAGTTCCTTGTTATACATAATAATAATAATGATAAAAATATTATATATATTCATTTCATAAATTTTTTAAGTCATCCATAAAATTAGAGATAGAAAAATGAATTACACAGTTAATGGACACGGTATGTCGTATGATTGCATGAATGCAATTTTCATTTTTTTGATGGATGAAACATAAGGTATATAATAATTTTCCATTATAGTATCGTTTTTATATAATTTATAGCATATGTTGTCATTAAATATATCCTTATTATCATACATGTCAAAAAAATAAAAAAAAATGTATCACGTTTCTTTATGGTGGTGATAGTCCACCTGTATGCATGAGTGACATTGTTATTTCTCAATGTATTGTAAGTTAAGAAGTTTGATGTGATTTTAAAATTAAATAAGTATAATTATTTCATAAATATAAATATGTAATTTAAATCCATCATTTTATATATCATTGAGAGGTGGTGATGGAAAACGAATTTCATCGTTTCGCGAGGCGGTAGTTTGTCATACACAAGATCGACAGTTTTTTTATCCTTTTTATGGAAGAGGATGTCAATATATGTTATTACACAAACAATATAACATATTATTATATTTAATATATTGGTGATATTATTGCATCATATTTTGATAACATTTTAAGGATGTGTAAGAATATATAAAATGAAAACACAAGTTTAATAACTATACCTCTTATTTAGAGAACCTTTTTAGGATTGTACCCCCAAAGACTTTATAGGATAGTTTTATGATCCAACCATAGACTATAGGTTATGGGGAGTGAGTTAAAAAAATTATTTGGTAAAGTATATCCCAAACCATAAGGATTTTTATTAGTGAATAGGAGAAGAGAGGGGATTCCCTTTTATAATTGAGGTGAGTGCAACACTTGAAATTTCACAATGTTTAGCAATAATTCCATGTAAATTTATTTTAAATAAAATCTTAAAAAATGATTATTCCATAATATTTGATGATATAAGGTCAATATTTCTCCATAAAATAAAAATTATATGAGTTTTTACGTTATTTTAACCCTTCTCTTTTTAGTTTAACCACCAGTAAACTCTTTTTATCCTTAACTACAGTAATAAATTTTTACTATTTTTACTATCCCTTAAGACCAAAAAATATGTTTTAATTATTAAATAATATTAATTATTAAAAATATGGAATCCATATTAGAAAATTCAATTCAAAAATTTTTAAGAATTTAATTTAATGTTAAACCCACAAAAGTGACAAAAAATCGGTTTACCAAAGAAAATGTTTTCATAAGTATAAAATGTTGGTATATAAAAATTATTCTTGAAATTTGTTAAAATTAAATAAATTATATTTTTAATAATATAATTGAACTAATTTACAATAAAACCATTTTTGTAACATCTCGGACCCGGATTCCACTGATAGGTTCCCAGAACCTGGTTGGCCACATGGCCTCAAGCACATCTACCCAAACGTTAAAGGCTGCCAATTAGGAGAAAGGGACAAGGGAAAGTCTATGGGGAGATTATTCCCTATTACTAGAGTTTGAAAAGGTGTAATATCAATATTAGTCAAATAGAAGAAGTAGTAAGTCATAAATTTAATAGATACACAATAGGAATATATAACAATATTAAAAGGAAGCTCAGATACAAGATGATAATAATAAATGTCATATGATTATAATAAAGAATCCAAATAATATATTTGAGGAATGCGTACAATACATGTAAAAAAAGTAAAAAATATCAAAAATATCCTAGCTGGCATCACAAGCCTCAGCTCAAGCCCATGCACTTATACTCTTAATAAATCATCAAGAACCTATATCTGGACACTACCGCTTATCCATACCTGTAATAATATAGTGTGTTTAGGGACCCAAATGCGGCCCAAACTTTTTGTGAGACTAAATTCCAGTTTAAAACCACCCAATGTTAAGTTCTAATAATTCCACAAATATATAAAATTAATAGTGTTCATGCAGTAATTTAATGGATGTAAATTAATCAAAGATCTTATAAAATCAAAGTTGTCATTTTATAGACAATCCATCTAATCATTTAAGTTAATTTAATTGAAAAGTATCATGACCTAGAAATATTCCAATCATCCCTCATAAGTTCATCCATCTAAGGATGTATAAACAATATATTAATTTAAGTGTATGTCAAGACTGAATCTAAGCTTCTTCTTTGGCATGGAAGATGCATCATATAATTCATTTGATTTATTATTGAATTTAAAAACTAACAAAATCATTCTAATTCCTATGTTGAAATCCTTGTGTCACTCTAGGTGTAATATAAACCCCCTATGATCCCATCCATGTAGAACCTCTCAGGAACCCAGGTATCA
Organism: Viscum album; assembly: GCA_963277665.1. NCBI lineage: Eukaryota > Viridiplantae > Streptophyta > Magnoliopsida > Santalales > Viscaceae > Viscum > Viscum album. The sequence continues at coordinate 1,103,408,167 of OY728163.1, forward strand.
CTCTTGGTGTGGTATAATGTCACTTCTATTTTTTTAATTCCTTGGTAATCCATATCAAGAGTCAAAGTATCACTCAAGAACAAACCAGGTATAAACCAATTTAGTGTATTCATGGATTTAATCATTGAATATGTGGGTAACCAAAGTAAAATAACCATTTAATCAATTCAATTCGTTTATAAAATTTATTTAAATATTTCAATGTCACTAACAATGATATCTCAATAAAATCTCAACTATAAAGGTGATGAAATTCATTGAACAAAAAGATAAGTCTTGGATTCCAAATACTCACATGGGAAAATCTTTATAATAATCTTATAGTGATTAAAAAAACTTTTTACACGGAATACCCTCTATTAATCTCACATGTTAAATCAATAGAAATAATATTTCATTCTTAATCATGCAATACATGGAAAATTATTAGGATAATGTAATACATAACCTCTCTTGATCCAATTCATTCAAAATTGATATCAACTTTCAATTCACATTTAACAATTTAATTGTAACTTCCCATGAAAAAGGGGTTAAAGGCACACCCATGGTATCCAAGTCTCAAGGCCACCGATGGTGGTCCATTTATATAACCAATATTCCAATGTGGTGTTTCTAAATCATTTTACACACCCTATAATATTCCTTGATGGTCTCTTTAATTAAATATGCCAATACGAGAAATTTTACTCTAGGAGAAAAAATAAGTTAAGGTGACACTCTTAAATTGGGTGCATGGAAGAATGGGATATATAAACACCTTTGAATTTATCAAAAGACATGTAACTACCTACCTTAGGTGCATAGTTGATATCTCAGCCAATATCTACTCCTAATTCAACTCATATATGAAAAATCTATGAATAGATGAAGAAATGAATAATAGGAAAAATTATCTTGCACCTAAATAGGGAATAGGATATCTAGAAGAATAAATAATGAAAAAAAATGAATTGAGAAATCACTGATGCAGATCCAAAAAAATGAGTGGAGCTTGAATCAGAGAACACATAGAGAGTAAGGATCTAATACTAGTTTATAGCTTCAAAATTTCTCTCAAATCCATGGATGTCTATAATAATAAGAATAGAAAAGTCATGTTTGAAATAAAATATTAAGTGGGGGTATTTTGGTAAGTTTACCAAAATTTGGCATTGTAATGTTTAGGTGCAGGGGTTTCAAACCATTTTCTAACTATGCATGGTTATCTATATGAGAGGGTCACACCACATGGCTTCCTTGATGGTTGCACTAAATATGTGGAAAAATTTCAAAAACCTACATTCGAATTTAGAGACCTAGGCACATGCACAGTTTTCACTAACCATTTACCAAGCCATTTCACCCTCAAACTTGGGTTTTAGAATCCAAACTAGACCTATAAACCCCTGGTACCTCCATGTCCTCAAAGAGAATTCATATTACGAAACATTTAAACATTTAAACTTTGAATTGATCGAAAATAAAGGATTCTTACCTCAAGGAAGAACTGAATTCTTAAAAAATTCCCCCTCCCCCCTTAAAGAAATTCATCCCTTAATTGCCTTATTAATGGTAGTAAAGGATTTATAAGAATAACTCCATTCATTGAGATCATACATTGGACTCTCACTACTAGGTCTTTTCTTGCAGGTGTTTGGGATTCCATAGCACCCATACCAATGTAATTTATTTTCCATAGACAACCTTCATGAAACCATCCAAAATATGTATAGAATTCTCCTCAAAGGATGCATCTACCAGTAACTAATCCTCCTTAGTCTGAAATTCATAAGAAATTTCATAATTATAATGACTTAATTGAGATATATGGAAGACATCATGCATGGATACATACCTTTAAGGTAACTAAAACTGATAGGATACCGGCCCGAACCTCTCTAGAATCAGAAACTGACCGACATACTATGGTGAAAGCTTACTATATAATTTTATTCTCATGTGTCCCAGCCTCAGTGAGACATAAAAGAAAACCCAATCCCCAAACTCAAACTAGAGAGGTCATCTGTGGAAATATTTGTATGATTTCGGACAAGATTGTGTTATAACTATCCTCTTATGAATCAATTGTTTCTAATATGTGGTCTCCTGAACAAGATGAGGTTCAAAAATACTTGCTTCTCCTACCTCTAATCATCATAGGGGTGATCATAAAGACCAACCATAAAAGTACTCATAAGGCACCATCTAAATAGTATCCTGAAATATGTTGTTGTAGGAAAATTCAACTAGGGGTATATGCATCTCCCAAGAGACCATGAATTCCAATACACATGCATGTAGCATGTCCTCAAGAACTAGGATATTGTGCTCTAACTGACCATATATATGTGGCTGGTATGATATTCTTAGAAACTCCTATGTATCCAATGCCCTTAGTATCCCTTTCCAGAATTGTGATGTAAACTGAGCATCCCTATATTGAAATGATTGTATGTGGTACCCCGTAAAGTCATTCTATCTCACTGATATGCAACCTTCCATGCTCATCTTCACTAAATGCTTACTTTATTATAAGTAAATATGTAGCCTTCATAATCCTATCAAAAACAACCCATATGGAATCCTAACCTTGGGGATACCTTTGTAAACAAATAAAAAAATCTATTTCGATATCACTCAATTTCCTCTTGGGAATAGTTATCTATTGAAAAATTCTAGCTAGCTAATGGTGTTCCACCTTCAACAACTGATATGTGGAACATATCACAAAAAAACCAGCAACATCACTTTTCATACACCTCCACTAGTATTGATGATGTAAATAATGATACATCATGGTGAAAAACAAGTAAACTGCCCAAGATGAAGCATGAAAATCATGCATCATCTCCTCAAGCATGTCTGTTAAAACCCATACATGTCAACAAACTTGTATAATTTCATCCTCGCCTATGGTCCAACCAGGTGGAGGGTCCCCACCTACCACACTCTCTCATATGAATAGGCCCTAGGAATCTGATACATACCACATCCTTACACTATTAATAATTGTGAAGGTAACTGATACAAATGATAGATAGTTCTATCCCTAACTGTCATACACCTCCAAGTGCATCTCAGAGAACAAATCCTTCATTTTCAACATGCTACTGGCATATTGAACTACCTGTAAGTGAGTCCTCCTACTTGTTACATAGACTATTTCATTTCCCTTTCCATGCATGTATGAAATCTCTAAATCAAAATAATATATGTACTCAACCCACCTTCACTGCTTCATATTCAAATCACTCTTTTAAAATATCTACATGAGGATTTTGTGGTATGTGTACACCCCAAAATGATCTCTTAGTAAGTAATGTATTCAATAGAATAATTTGTGATCAAATATATCTTACATGAGATCTTGTGTCAGATAATTCCTCTCATATGGCCTCAACTATCAAGATGTGTATGCAAAGTCTATATCTCCCTATATAAGAACTACTCCTAGTCCAATGCATGATGCATCATAGTAAATAGTGTAACTCATTCGTAGATCTGAAAAAATCAGTATCACTAGTAAATTAAATCATCATTTCACCTCTTGAGAGGTATTCTCATACGAATATGTCCGTAAAAACATCACACACTTCTTAGTAAATATCACATGTGTCCTTTCTAGGTGTGATAAATCCTCTATGAAATGCTTATAATAACCAGACATCCCTAAGAAACTATGTACCTCAAAGAAATTCTTGGGTTGCTCCAATGAAACAATAGATATCACCTTCTCTGGGTAAACTAAAACTCATGTCTCTTAGATAATGTGACCCAGGAAGTCAATCTGATCCAAGAAAAAAATTAAACTTTGTGAGCTTTTCAAATAACTAGTAATCTCTCAGTGTAATAAAAATGATCTCATGATGTCTGGCATGGTTGGGTCGATTATGAGAATACACCAATTTATCATCCACCAAAACCACCATAAATCAATCATGATTATGATGGAACACTCAGTTTATCTATTCCATAATGACCACTGGTGTGTACATGAGACCGAATGACATAATAAAGTACTCATATAGACTATAACTTATATGAAAACTTGTGTAAGGTATTTCTAATGTTCTAACATGAATTTTACGATAACGGTGTCTCATATAGATCTTTGAGAAGGTTCCATATCATTGGAGATTGTCAAAGAGATCATCTATTCATGGTTGAGGATACTATTTCATAATCCTTAGTTGGTTCAATTTTCAATAATCCACATATAGCCTGATATTTATATCTGCCTTTTTGTAAAAAAAATAGGAAAACCCCACAGTGAAGTACTAGGTTATATAAAAACATTTTCCTATAAATCCTCTAGCTACCCATTGAGCTCTTGAATCTTAGTAGTATCCATCATATAAGGAGTAATGGATACATGTACATATCTTGGAACTAGATTGATAGATAACTATAACTCTATCATTGGAGGTAATCCTAAAAAGTTTTCTAAGAAAATTTCCTTGAAACAATCAATTACTAGAGGTAGATCATCCTGACCTTTTCCCTAATGATACATATATAAACACGAAATTTGGTGTATCATATCGCCTAGTTCATGCTGATCAGGTCTATCTCGGCTCACTTGGACATCCCACTCACCCTTTTGAATGAACTCTCCACCCTCTAGTGATGTGAAGGTCACCCTTTGGCAATATAAATCAACCAAAGAATAAAATTGAACTAACAAATCCAACCTTATAATAATACCAAAACATGACAAGTTGTGGAGAAAGAGGTACCACATGAAGTGACACCCACAAATCTCAAGGGGGAAGTCCATGCACAGTTGTACACCCTCCATTATAATCCCCAACAGAGTGTCAAAAATTATCATATCATCAATGTATTGAATAATGAGCCCTGGTCTCTCCACAATGGATGCATATATAATGTAATGAGAATCACCTATATCTAAAAGTTTAGAGGCTAATGTATATGCTACTAGAATAGTACCTCTAATAGTAGAAGATTTGGGATCCTACTAATCAATGGTTTGCTTCACTATGTATACCTGACCTGTATTGTGGACCTATGATACGTCCAGATTACACTGACTATATATACTCTGTTGTTTCTTAAAAACTAGGGTTTGACTACAATGGCCACAACAATCACTTTGGCTTGATTTTCCATCCTTGGAATTCCTAAGATAAAATATAAGTTTCACTCCATGTGTAATATAAACCAACACCCTATGATCACATCCTTGGGGAACATCTCAAGATCCTATGTATCTCTATATGAGTGGTATAATGTCACTACCATTAAGTCCATACTTGGTAGTCCATATCAAGAGCCCAATTATCACTCAAGCACAAACCATGTAAAATCTAATTGTGTCCATCTATGGAATTAGTTATTTAAACCATGTTCTAGTGAAGTAAAATAATAATTTAATAAATTTAAATAATTTAATCAAATTAATTTAAACAGGTTAAGGTCGTTACCAAAGACATCTCAATCCAATATCACCTCAAAAGGTGACTCATATCATTAGGAAAGCATTGAAATCTTTGATTCCAAATACTCATATAGAAAATTCTTTATAAAAATCTTACCATTCTTAAAAATAATATTACATGGAATAGCCTCTATTCATCTCACATGGGAAATCAATAAAAATAAAAATTCATGCTTAATCAGAAAATACCAGGTATATGTTTAGGGGAATCGAATCCATACCCACTTTTTCATCCATTTAATTTACAATTAATAGCACCATTCAATTAAAATTTATTAATTTAATTGTAACATCCCATGATAAAGGGGATAAAGGCACACCCAATGTATCCAAGTCTCAAGGCAAGACATGGTGGTCCATTTATATAACCAACACATTGAAAGGGGTGTTTCTAAATCAAGTTCCACAACCAATTACATTCAATGATGGTCACTTTAATAGAATAGTCCACTCCAAAAAATTTTTTAAGGATGAATATTCATTTAAGGTGATGCCCAAAAATTTGGTGAGTTCGACAATAATGTATCTAAACACCTCAACTCTTAGTGAATGGAACAAGACCACCTACCATAGGTCCATAGTTGACTGATCATGCAGTATCAACTCCGGATTAGTCTCATATCAGAATAAAATTGAAGAATGGATAATGAAACTAACATTAGGGAAAATAATGTTACACTTAAATTGTGAATCTGATATCTAGAACATTGAATAAAGGCCAAAAAGTATTTGAGAACTCATAGATACAAATCTAACGAGATGAGCAGTGCTTGAATAGGAGTTTAGACATAGTGTCAGGATCAAATCCTAGTTTACAGCTTCAGAAGATATCTCCATGTTGTGGTTTTCTACAGGATTAATAATGGAAAAAATAGGTTATAATTAAGAGATTAAGTGGGATTATCATGTTAAATTCTCTTAAATGTGGACATCTCACAGTTAGGTGAACGATTTTCAAACAGTTCATAGATAACAATAGAAGAGGGGAACATCACATGACTTCCTCATATAGATTGAATAACCATATGGAAACCATGTAAAACGCCACTATCAAAGATTCAGACTTAGGAACATCATTGTGCAGCCCAAATAGCATGGTTTTCACAAACTGTGCACTAGGCCATTTCACCACAAAACTTGTGTTCTGATTTCAAAACCAGCCTTATACACCCTTGTTACCTCCAGGAACTCAATGGGAATTCATATTAGGCCACATTTCAACATCTAGATATTAAATTGATGGTAAATAAAGGATCCAGACATCAAAGAGGATTTTTTTCATACAATTTTTTAAAAAATGGAACATTAAAAATTATTTGAAATAAAATACCATTTTTAAAACATTTGATATTTTTTAATTTTCATTAAATAATTAATCATTTTAGAACATTCTATAAACATGAGTGTATGATAATTTGAACATGTTTTATTTGAAAATTAATTTCAATTTCTCAAAAAAATATTTAATTTTAATAAATTAAATTTAAAAATATATCTTCTAAACGTGATGAAAACTCTTTTTAAAAAAATATTTTTTTTAAGAATAAAATGATATTTAACCTCATATCATACTTAGAAAAATAATAGATAAATGATAAAACATTTTATTGATTATTTAATATGTAGATATCATAAAATCATTAATGATTAGTGATTAATCTAATTTATTAATATAAAAACACAATGTGTGCATAAAGACAGTTTTTTGAAAAGCTTTTCTTTTAATTTCAAATGATTTTCATTTTCATTTATAATAAATTGCTAAATAATGAATTTGTTTTTTACCATATAATTTTCATAATTTAGTTATTCCAATTCATACACACCAATTTAATGGATAGGTTATAATAATCATCTTAATTATATTTTAATTGTATATCATGGTTTTTTTAAACTGGGTGTTGTGTGATGAAAGATATCGAAGAAATTAAATTTATTTGAAAATAACTCATTTCAAAAAATTGTGGGGTGTTTCATTATATAGCTACTAAAATAATTTTTTCCAAATTTTTTTTTAATATGATACAAATAAATAAGTATATTTCTTCTTCTTCATATCCCCAAGTTCCCATATAACTTCCTCAAATTGATGGTTTCACCAAAAAACATTTATGAGGTGAGTTGTCTTGTTTCATATCACTTTATCCATATGATCCAAAATTTTCACTAGTTGTTCCTCATAAGAAAAATATTTCCCTAGTGATGTGACCTCTATATTTATTAAATGTGAAGGATCAATTATATACTTCCTCAAAAGAGATACATTAAACACATTGTGAAATTGATATAGGTTATTTGTAAGCACCAAGTGATAATATATTGTCCCATATCGATCAAGAAAAACAAAGGGTCCAATATACCAAGGGATCAAATTTCCTTTCATCCTAAATTTCATAAAATTATTATGTAGATAAATTTACAAAAACACATTCATAACAACTTCAAACAGCAGATCTCACAGATGATTGTGAGTATTACTTTTCAGTTGAATTTGTGATTCCCATATGTTTTTCTGAATTACAATAACCTTTTATGCAATTTCTTCAACAGGCACAAGTCCCTGTAGATTCAATTTCTCCAATTTTATTATAGAAAATTGGAGTTATGCACTTAACTCTAGAGATTTATTCATAATGATCCATCTAAATTGTTGATTGAAAGATATTTCTATAAGAAAACTCAACTAGTATAAGGTTTTGATCCCAACCCCCAATGCAATCCATATAACCAGATCTCAACATATCCTCTAGTTTTTATATTGCTTTCTCAAACCAAACTCTTGTCTAAATATTATATTATATTTTCAAACATAACTCTATATCTAGAGTTTATTGAAGACTAATCTTTATTTTTGAGGTAAACCTCACATCCCGATAAGACACAATAGAATTTGGTACTCCCTATAACCTTTTCACATTATTAATGTATATATTGAAAATATTATCTAGAGATATGTCTTATCTAATTTCTATAAAGGGTGTTGAATTTTTAAAGATATAAACTATGACCAAAATAGAATTATGTCCTTTATATATTTTTGGTAGTCCAATGACAATATCCATGGTGATGTTTTCCCATTTCCATTCCAATTTCAGTAATGGTTATAACATCCCCCATAGACTTTTTATCTCATCTTTAACATTATTAAATACCAAGAACCAATATATAACATTATACACCCTTATGTTATCCCACCATAAATACACCTTCAAATATCTATACATCTTCAAACTTCCACGATGAATAGAGAATAAAGAACTATGGGCCTCATCCAAGAGCTCCTTCATAAAATGTTATATAGATGGAACACGTACATGGTTTCTGAATTTTATCATTCCATTGCAATCAAGTTTAAATATAAGAATGTTTTCCACCATTTTATATAGATCTGAATCATCCTTATAATCCTATTTAAATATCACTTGGATAGATGGTTGAACACTTATGTTTGAAATATATGATTTCTCCCCATAATTCAATATTTCCATATCCATCATTTGAAAATCCATAAATATTTGATCTTTTAATATCCTCATGATATATAATAAATCATGATCCTTTAAAATCAAAGAATCATAAACCTTGTTCACTTTCCTAGGGTGGTAATGTACTGATCATTCATAACTATTAGTCTATTCTAACCATATTCTATGTAACATATTTAACTCTTTATATGTGAATATATACTTAAAACTAAAATGATTAGTATATTGGTCACTCGTTTATCAATAGATATAATACCTCCATACATTTAATGAAAAAAATTACCATATAAAACATAAAATCATGAGTTGGGTAATTTTACTCACAAACTATCAATTTTCATATGATATAAGCAATAACTGCATCATTTGGAAAGAGAACACATACCAATCCCTTCTTTGATACATCACTACATATTACCAACCCCTCTCCACTACAAGGTAATGTAAGAGAATGTTTTTTAACGTACCTTCTCTTTAGTCCCTTGAAATTTTCTTCACATTAATTTGTCCAGAAAAACTTTGATCCCTTTAAAGATAACTTGGTGAGTGGATTGGATAGGTGTGAGAAGTTTCCCCTAGTGTGTTGATAATATCCAGTCAAACCAAAAAAAAACTATGGATCTCAATCGCATTGGTCGGTCTATGCCAATGATCAATAACTTTGTACATTGATATATCTATATATATCCCATGTCTTGAGATTGTGTAACCCAAAAATTGAACTACTTACAAGAAAAATTCAAACATAGTAATTTTTTTACAGAACTTATCCTTCCTTGAAAAATTTAACACAATTCTCAAATGATGTTTTTGATGTTTCTTTCTCCTTTAATATATTAAAATATTGTCTATAATGACTACAAAAAATTGATCAATGTAATCACTAAAGAATATATTAATTAAATTCATTAATATATAGAGGTCATTAGTAAGACCAAATGGATTCTCTATATATTTATAGTATATATACCTTGTATAAAATGTTTTCTTGGGAATATCCTCCTTCTTCACCCTCAATTAATGATACCAAGAATGAAGATAAATCTTGGAAAATTATTTAGCTCCACACAGTTGATAAAAAATTCATCAATACAGGGTAGATGATACATGTTCTTGATTTGGATCTTTTCTATTTCTTGATAATCAATGTAGAGTTTCTTTGATCCATATTTAATCTTCAAAAAAAAAGAACAGTTACACCCTAAGGTGACACATTTGGGTGAATAAATCCCATTTCAATATCCTCCTGAAGTTGCTTCTAAAATTACTACAACTCAATTAGGTCCATTTTATATAGAGTCTTTGAAATATTCATAACACTAGTTATGAGTTCTATTGAAAACATTATTTCATGATTCGGTGCAAGACTAAGAAACTCTTATGGGAAAAATCATCAAACTCCCATATAATAAGAAAATAGTTTATGTTGGGTTTTTCCCTATAATATTTTGATAAACAATCCTTTTTAATAGTAATTAATACCCATTGAATGGATTCTATTTCCATTATAAGTTCATATTTATCATCACATTGGTATATTATCATAAGTTATTTGGGAATATCAAACGTCGCATCCCTTCCTCACCAATTGATATGGGATTTAGGTAGAAAAATTCAATTCATTCCTAAGATTGAAAAAAATAAAACTAGAGGAAAAGCAATTATGTATTTAGTAATCACATTCCCACAAATTTCTACTAGACAAGAATCAAATGCTTGAGATAAAATCATCGTGCCATTATTGGTTTTCATTTCTACTTAAACATCAAACCATTGAGTATATGAATTGTCATTCCTTGAGAATTTTTTTAAAATGCATGAATTCATATAAATAATATCAAATAGGGTAATTTAATATTTTTTCAAACTTATTACCACCTCTACTTCATCAATATATCTTCAATTCTTTTTTAAAACAAAAATGGTTCGCATGACAATCAACAATATTTGACCAGAGTGAACGATCATGGAAAAATATTTAGAGGATGTATGAACCTTAATTCCATCTTTTCTATATATGACACCTTAGGTTTAACCAAGGTTATTCATGGTCACTATCTATTCAAATACTCTATTATGGTATGTAAATAGTTAGTGGAATTACAAAACAGACCCCGAGAGTATCAAAATAGGTCTTCATTATGGCATATTTTCTTTCACTAGATAATGATCGATTCAAAAATCAACGCACCATTTTGGATTTATTACCCAAATGTAAAACTATTCCATAACCACATCCACATGTATTATATAAATTAGGATATATTTCAACAAATACCTCATATTCTATTTCATACCAACAATTTATGATGTTATCCTATAATTAAACATATCCACATAGCTTTCACTATTATTCTCTAACCCTAATCTCCAAATATTAAATGAACCCTTCTCTGAACCAACTATGAAACCCCAAGATTTTTATACATAAATATTACATTTTTTATGAATATTCAACACATTGTAGAAATAATCACTCAAGGACTATAACAGTTTCAAATATTTGTATAATAGAAACAAAATGTTCTTATTTCATGAAACATCTTTAATATCTCCTTTAAATATGATCCCATTTAGTACTCTCTATGGTCATACCATACATAAAACCGTATTTCATAACCTAGTGAACTAAAACATAAAAAAGAGTGAAATTAGATGCTTAAAAAGGGTAAACATGGTAGATATCAATCTATGTTCATACGAAATCCTAAGATAAGAATAACGGTATGAGATTATGAATATAACTTAAAAATTTCATACCCAATCAATCGTGGATCAAAAAAAATTCATGGAATAGAAAATTATCATATCAAATTATATGAATTATAAGAGTGATAAAACATCATAAGTTAATCATGAATTATATATTCATGTCATATAATTTTGGCACCACCATAATTATAGAAATCATTTAATATTTCAAGGTTAACTACTAAGACCATCAAATCATAACGAATTGGGCATGAACACCTATTTCCCATAGTGGATCAAGAACCTTGACTTGTTTCTCATTACTGATTAAGTACATCTACTTGTTTCCCACAATCGATAAAGTACACTGACTTATTCCCCATAGTGCATCAAAAAAATTGACATATCTCCCATAACAGATCAAGCACATTAACTTGTTTCCCATTATTATTTGCTGAGATATAAAACAATATCTTATGCATTATAGGTAGACAAAATTTTATTCCCACCCATCACATAATTAAAATATTATATATTTTCTCTTTAAAACCATTAAACATTCGTCATATCATAACCTGTGAAAAGAAATCGGGTTCAAAAACATTTTATCAACACATCATAGTATAACCAATAGAAAATGAATGGGTTTCATAAACATATCATCATCATAAAAATAAAAATTATCGAGAAAGAATAATAATGGTACCATTAGATCATATCCTAATTAAATCATAAGAAACCATAATTTATTCTTTTCATTGATGAGTATAAATTCCATGAAAATTCCATTAAATCATTGTTGAGGAAAATATCCTTCCCACTTTTAAAATAACCTTTTTCAAAGAAAATTTCAAAATATTGGGAAAATGAATTTTATTTGAAAATAGCCTAGGAAACATATAAAAAAACTTCAATTTATTGAGTGGTCATGATGGTTGTATATTCCATTCATTTCATACTAGTTAAAAGAAAACATTCATTTCACAATATTGTAAGAAATTCAAAAAGTGCCTCATTTGGAAAACCAAAAAAAGATTCATTTTAAACCATTTTTCAAAAATTTAAAAAAAAGGTAAAAATATATATAATAAATAATTTTTTTCATGTAAAAACATTATTAATACCTTTTTAGAAATCATGGACATGGAAGAGAATTTATTTTTCATCGAAGAGAGAAATAAAGTTGATTTTCATTAAAAACTATTTTGTTCTCTTTAGTTCTTAAAGAGAGTAAAATTGAAGGAAAACATGTATTCTATATAAATAAATAGTGGATAAAATTTAATGATATTATACAGAGATAGATCAATAAATTTCATAATCAGAAGCATAATAAAAACAAATCCCAATAAACAGTGAGAATATATCTTAATCCCCTTACCACTTTGTAACTTTTTAATAGCAATCCCCTTGAAGTAAAGTGCCTTATTTGGGTATTTTTATGGTATAATTTTAATGAGGAGAATCATAAATTGAATTATTGGGTAGTATATACACCATATAAAAGAAATAAATGGTGAATATTTCTTGTGTCTTTTTGAAAAAAAAAGTGAGACGAAAATCCCTTACCTCAAGTTCCAACTTTCTTCATATACATTAAAACCTACAATATAATAAACATACATTTATTATAAATATATTAAATAAAAAACTAATATATATCATCCTGTAAATACCTTGACACCAGTATCCTAGAGGTGATGATTACTTCGTTACATTTTCACTAGATTCAAGTAATCAAATCCCAATGTACTAAATAGTTTCATAGTCTTGCTAAACTAGATAAATACTTGAATTTAACATAAATTTCAATGAAAATGTACTAATTGTTTTATTTGATAACATTGTAGTTCCCCAAATTATATATCTACATATTATCACAAAAACATTCTTGGTATCCTGGATAAAATAAAATATAAAAAAGTGGTTATCTCATATTCTTAGTAAGGGTATGTATAAAATTGAAGTTGTCATGAATAAATAATCATAATAAAGATGGAATGTTAAATAAATAAAACCAATTCTATTTGATAAATAACTTGATCATAATATGGTATAAATAAAATATGATCAAATAAATCCACATAAATAATCACATGAGCTTAAAAATTATCCATGGATATTTTAACTCATAAAATAATCACATTGACATCAATAACAAATATCATAATGAGGTAATTCAAAATTTTGGACATCAAAAACATATTTTCTATACCATTCACAAGATAGTTTAAATATGTTGGTTAGAAAGTTCTCTTATTTGGACAACTTATTTTTCTCAAGAAACCTATCAACACATCTAGCAAATATCTATAACAGGGCCCCACACATCACTTACTAAGTCTAATGCATTTTTCATAAAAAACATGTAAAATATAATCAAAATAAATATTTCTATTGAAAAATTTACATACTAAATGTAATACTTACCCAATAAAATAAATATAACCATAAACCATCCCGAATAATATGGAAAATTACAATAACCATGTACATCCTCAGTTAAACTGATCATAAACCATCTACAAAAAGAATATGTATGATTTCAATAAAAAATTTCTATAGTACATTATAACTACAATAAAGTGTTGATTTTTTTTCAAAATCAAAATACCATAAGAATTAAATTTGTAGTATTTTTGAGTAAAATAACATTTTCACTCTGAAAATATTTTTTTTAGTTCTAAAATATTTTGAAAATCATTTTCTTTGAATATAACATTTGAAACTTATAATGTAAACAATAAAACATATAGTGGTAAAAAATTTCAGGACATTTCATTCATGTCATAAATGATAAAAACAATTTCATGCAAATTTTCATTGAAAGAAAAATGGGCATTATTTTGGAAATGTAAAGGATGTTATTTTAAAAATAGGTTATTAAATTAAAAAAATGTTAAAATGTATTTATAAAATCAATTTTGAATGGTTGAATACATTTTTGAAAACATTTTACGAAAAAAATTTATTTTGATGAAAATGGATTTTCGACCAATGAGAGAAATAAATTCATATTTTTTTGAAGACAATTTATCAATCATTATAATTTAAAAATTATTGAAATTATATAATATTACTTTAAAAATTCATGAGTGACTAGAATAGAATAAAATATGTTGAGTTTAAGATCGAAATTGAAATCAATTCCCCCAAGGGAAACATAAAAAACCAAAATTATGATGAGATTATGAATTAAACCTTAACCGCATTAGTAACTTTGGAATCATAACCCTCATGAAATATATTTTAACACCCCATGCTTCCATGGTATTCTTCCTTCTAAATAATTAAATATCTTGTGCTACATGCAATATTGAATTTCAGCACACCATGACCTTTCAAACTAGTCGTTTAAAAAGTAGTTTGAAATAGTATTAAACAAATTATGAAATTTATAAATATTATTTTTCAAAATATACTTCATTTTATAATTGGGAATATGAAATTATCGTTGGGTAAAATTTTGGTAATTTTCTGAAGAAAAGAAATTATTTTTGATGAATAGTGAAAAGTACTGCATTATTGTTAAAAACTGAATTTTTCATTTAAATAATTATTTTACATTAAATTTATATTTATATCTTTGTAGATACATTATATATATATTAGTTCAATGCATTTCATAGGAAACATTTTTATAATACAATTAGATATAGAAATTTATTAAACTTTTGAACATCTTTTTTTCTTATCTTCTAACCACATCTAACAGATTTGCATTAAACATATTTTAACCACTTTTATGAAATTAATTTCAAAAACATATATACATGGTTATAATCAATATGAAAAAACAAGGTCTAATAATATCAAAATAATTTTCTATTAATAGTAACTTTTGGACTTTATTTACCATGATTAAAGGAAAATATGGTATTTAAAATAAAGATTAATATTTTAATAATTTAATATTATCCAAAAACTTGTCCTAATTTCAATGAATAAGTTTGTTTCGAACAAAATTATCCTTAATTATAAATTATAATATTTTTTACGCATGTTTATTTATATTAACACATTTGTTATATTTTATTTAAAGAAGAGTTAAAAATGCAAAATTCAAATTTTAATAACTAAACCATTTTTCATATAGGGTTATAAATAATATAAATTCAAAAATAAATATTATTTAAAAATATAAAATTATTATCTACTATATTTTATTTTTTATAATTTTATGAAATAATTAATTAATTTAAATGGAGACACAATAATGATGGATTAATTGACTTATTAACGAAGAACTAATTCAAGGATATTTAAAATATTAAAATAAATATAATTTTACTTAATTAAGGACATGAAATAATTTTATAGATAACATAAACATGTTAGTGACATATTAGAAGTATTTTTTTGAAGTTATCATGTTTTTTTATGTTTCTTAAAATGAACATTTTTAATAGCATCAAAATTGACATAAATAATACTTTGAAATAAATAATATTTCATTTAATGTTATAATGTTTATAAAAATTTATGGCTTGGAGAACTGACAAGGATAGTGTTAAATATGTCATAAATTATCCAATTGGGGTTCTTTTCTCAATTTATATTAAGTATATTAACCATATAGTGTAGAAATATAAGAAGACATGATAAGAGTTAAAGTATTTAAGTATGGGTTAAACCCAACATATAAGGACAATTTAGTGACCTAAACATGTATAAAAATAATTTTCTGAGATGAATTCAACCCATACTCATCTTATCCAAGAAATAAATTTCTTTGGAGCTATATGAAATTGAAAATCAATTTATAATGAATTAATATTTTAAGATCTTCCAAAAGTTCCCCTCATCACTCTGATAAAAGGGAACTTCTCTTTCTCGTTAATTTACACATCCAAATCAATTTTTCTTCACCAAACATTGCCCGAATATTCTACCAACTTCCATAACTTCATCCTAGAGGCCACACATTTGGTATAAAGCCATATTATAGAGTCCTTTTGTAAAAACCAAAAGAAGACCCCCAAAAAAGAGGTAATTGTTTTATCACCTACTTCAAATCTTTTTTCTACTTCTACTTCCTATTTCACTGCTTCTTCCATATCAAAATAATTAATCCAGTATCATCCATATACTGAGATGTTATTATAATCATAGTACAGCCATATTACTCATTATATCCATTATACTAATAACAATATCACCATGTATGTGTACATACAGCTTACCATCTCCACATCATGGGGTAACTTATTCTTCGACACTACATTATTTGTATGCGTATAATGATGAGTATAATGGATATAAATATGTAATATAACATGATAATATTATTTATAATTAATATACCATCCATTTCTATATCATTTATCTACTAAGGGAATGATATTGTCACTCGTACATACGTACAACCTACCATCTCCATGATGTGATGAGATTCATTCTCTATGTAAACCATTCAAGAATGATTATAAAATTTATATGATGAGTAAAACAATAATTATGAAGTTAATTTCTTTTTGGATATAAATAAAATATATACTATTTATAACAGGCAGGTCTTACATGAAAAAATAAGAATGGGAAAACAAAGTAGTTAACACCCGAAACAATGGTAATACTAAAATATAATTACTAAAATGATATAAGTGGATATTATATGATATCATAAATTATGATATGGTTTTGGTGTAAATTAATGACATGTTTTAACCATTATACATAAGGAAAAATCACCCTAATCTAAAGGAAAGTAAAAGGTAAGGGTTAATTTCACAATATCTTTATTATTCGAAATTTCTTATATGTAAATATCTATTGGGACATCCTTATCATCCATGTCCATGTTTCTGAAAATGTAATTAAAAATTTTATCGACAATTTTTTAGAGTAATTTTTACCAATGTTTGACTTTTTACATTACATTTTTAAAGGAATCGTTCTTTCATTTTCCAAACGAGTTGCTTTATAACTATTTCGATAAATTTAAGGAAAGAATGTTTTTTTAAATTATACAGTGCAAGTGTCTATTTTCTGCTGTTATGACGACTTAACATTTTGAATTTTTCCTTACAATATTATAAGTTTTTTTTTCAAAAGAAATGTTTTCTTTTATAATTATGTGTCTTTTAAATGATTTCAATGTAAAAAAGGATATTTCCTTCTAAAAGTTTTAATGAATTTATTAAATTATTTTCATCAATGTCAACATACTTTGGTAGATTTTAGGCTTATTCGAGGATCAATTATTATGATACAATCTTACATATTTTATTTAAGGGTTTATGATATATTTGACTATGTGTTTTCAATTTTTATACCATTCAGGGTTAATGGTTAAAGTATTAAAATTTTGTATTCTAGTTTTAATACGAATATTTTGTTATGTTTCACCCTTTTTATAATAGGAATGCATTGGACATAGTAAGTGATGAGTGGGGGCCTCTATATCCCCCTGATGCATCGGTAGGTCTCATGAGACAAACTAGTGTATTGGAAAAAGTCCTTTATGGTGTGGTAATGGTCTTGGCATAAGGTCATGATGGTATGGTTATAATTTGTGGCATTATTCATTTTCTCGTTATAAGATTAGTTATTGATATTACATGTGATTATTTGACCATTAGAATATCTATGTGACAGTTTAAATGGAAATATTTGATTTATTCTTTTCATATTGTGCATAATATTATGTTTAAAAGGCTTGTGTTTCAGTTTTATACCAAACCTTAAAGGTTTATACTTATTTATGACAGGTTTTTTATATATTTTTTATCCTTACTTTGAATTTGAGCTCACCCCTTTCTTATGTTTTGTTTTCCCCAGGATGTGAAGTATATTATGATTGACATGTATGTATATTCTCCGGTATATGATGGTTTTAGAAGGGGATAATATGATGTTTTTTATTTCAAGTTGTAATGTAAAACTTATGCTTTTATCCAGTATTTATAAGTCTACTAAACTAATCATTTCTTCCTTATTTGATATTCTTGTTATCATGCCAGTGTAATAAAATAATACACTGACTCTGGGCAACTACGGTCGGGAAATTAGATTTTTTACCCAAATAAGTTTAGTAAAAACCTTAGAAAAAATATTTATAAAACAACCTTGATTAGAGAATATTACCAAAAAATAAACTTTGAGTATAAGTATAGATGAAAATCCTAGAATTTTGGTCATATATAGATTTTTTGGGTATTCCTTGAAAATAAATACCTTTCTAGATACTACAAGTAGACGTGGTTGTGGAAAATATGTACCTAAGGGTGAATACTCTGACAAGGTGTTCTGATCTTGACTTAGGGTAACCTGGTACACGGCAACAGGCCTTACTATACACCTATTTTAACACTCCTAGGGGAAATTATTAAGATAATTCATATTTTCTTTACAAACCATTATATAGAATTTATTATTATCTATTTCCTCAATGAAACATGTTTATGATTATAGATTAGGTATGAATAAAATTTTCAATTTATTTTATGTATTTTACTAGTTTGGAATTATGCATTATGATTCGTAACTTAATCTAGTGTATGCCATTATTTAGAAATGAAACCTAGTGGAAGAAATTTGAATCGTGTAAACTCACATATTCCATGTAGGGATTTCCCTCCTATGAAAGATAGTGATAGTGGATCTAGTGATACTACTGGTACTGAACATCTTATAAATGTACTAGGATAACTAACTCAGTTTATAAATAATAACCTTACCCATATTGAGCACTCTAAACCACAACACAGAGGATCAATGTTATACTGATTCATAAGACAACAACCTCTAACATTAAATGGGACTAAAAATTCATTTGTAGCTAATCAAGGGATAAATTCCTTAGAGAAAATATTTCGTAATTTGGGCAGTAACGAAAGAGAAAAGGTTTTCATGGATGTTTATCATCTCTCGTGAGATGTAGATTAATGGTGATCATTAATAGAGAACACAAAGGAGGATGAAGAAGTATAAAATATAGAATGGAGTTAATTTAATAATCTTTTCCTAGAAAAATACTTTCCTTGTGATTGTCGAGATGATATGGAAAGGCAATTTCTAAGTCTGAGGAAAAAAGAGGATGAGAATTATGCAAATTATAAGGATAAATTTACAAGGTTACCAAGGCATGATGCAGACTACACATGTCACCCAAGATGTATGATTGATCAATTCTTTTATGGTTTAAAACCATTCCTTTTGTGCCCATTGGTCTCCCAATATTTTTTATCATATAAAGATATAGTATCATATTATATCATTGTAGAAAATAATGTCTCTAAGTCTTATGAAATTAAATGGAATCCAAAGAAGAAGAGATTCTATGAACACTATAGGAATGGAAATAAAGGGAATTAGGGAAAATTTGACATTCCACCATAAAATAATTGTGTTAAGAAACGTCCTGGTACTTGCCTAAAGGGTGTGAGAGTTAGTTACAATTGTGGAGAAAAAGGCCACCAAACTTGTGATTGAAAGTGGAAAAAAGAAACTGTCAATTTTCAATTCTAAAATTTTCAAGAAATGGTACATTATTCCAATGATTGTCTTAAGTGTTAAATAAACATTCCTTAGAAAAGTCCACGGGAGAAAGGAAAAGATTTTGTGATCAAAACTGTTCAGGTTGAAATGCCTAATGACATTGTGGTAGGTACTATAATCATATCCTCAAATTTAGGAAAAGCATTATTTAATTCTATATCATTTCATTCCTTTATATCTTCCAATTTTTCTTTAAAAATTAGATATCTCCAATTCAATTTAACAAGGTATTTATCATTCAAAACCCCTCAGGGTTATCTTATTACAAAAAATATATGTCAAGATGTTCCTGTTATAGCATATAAATGATCATTATATGTTGTATTTATTAACATACATATGTTCTAATTTGATATAATCCTCAATATGAATTGGCTATCAAAATATGATGTGAAAAAATATTGAAAAAATAAGGAAGTTGAGATTTGTGAGGATGATGTAGAATCCATTATCTTTATAGCAGAAACCTCATCACCTGAATCTTATCAAAATCCACCCCTACTAGCTTTAATAAATGAGAATATTATATAATATGAGGGAATAACATCTATGGATGAAGAAATAAATATTCAAATTTAGGATGTAACTGTTATAAAAGAACACATTGATGTTTTTCTCAAATATTTACCTAGACACCCCCCTCCCCAAGTGTGAAGTTGAGTTTTCTATTGATTTAATCCTTAATGAAAGACCAATATCAAAGGCTCCTTATATAATGGACACTACATAATTATTATAGATGAATAAACAACTAGATTAGTTTAGTAATAAAGGATTTATTCGCCATAGTGTTTCTCCATGGGGATCACCGGTTCTTTTTGTTAATAATAAAGATGGATAAATGAGGAAATGCATTGACTATAGTGAACTAAATACAACTAAAATAAATAATATGTATCCCATGCCTCTCATTGATGATTTATTTGATCAACTTAATGGGGCTCAATATTTATCTAAAATTGACCTTCACTTTGGATATCATCAATTGTGTGTAAAAATGAAAGATATTCCAGAGATAGAATTCTGAATGAGGTATAGTCATTAGGAATTTATGGTAATGCCATTTGGATTGACTAATTCACCCACTTTTTTCATTGATATAATGAATAAAGTGTTCATGGAATATCTTGAGGATTTTTCCGTCATATTTATTAATAATATCATGGTATACTCAAAAAAGCTACAAAGACCGAGAGAACCACTTACGGATTGTTCTGCAGATTCTTAGAAGAAATGAACTATATGGGATGTTTAACAAGTGTGAACATTGGCTTCAGGAAATTTCTCTTCATGGCCATATTGTTTTTGAAGAATGTAATATATGTTGATCCTACAAAGACATAGGCAATCAAAGAATGGCCAGCACTGACCTGTATAACTAAGGTACATAGTTTTATTGATTTAGCATGTTACTATCTATGTTTCAACTAGAATGTTTCCCAATAGGAAAACCCATTAACCAATGTCACCTGTAGAGGGGTTAAATTCATTTGGAAAAAATAGTATGAAGAATTTTTTGAATAATTGATGAGAATATTATTCAATGATACTATCTTGAATCTACTATATGGGAATGATGGATTTCTGATTTATAGTGATGCATGAGGAAAGGACTCGGTTTTGTCCTTAGGAATAATGATAGGGTCATTTCATATGCATCAAGGTAATTGAGAATTCATAAACAAAACTGCACAACACATGATTTGGTGTTAGAAGTAGCAATCTTTACTATGAAGATATGGAGACACTATCTCTATAGTGAAATATGTGAGATATATACTGATCTTAAGAGTTTGAAATATATTTTCACAAAAATTAAAGAATTCAACATGAGACAAAGTAGATGGCTTGATCTACTCAAGGATTATAATTTAATAATATACTACTAAACAAGGAAGGAAAATAAGGTGGTAGATTCTTTGAGTAGAAATGGCCACGGAGTTCTAAACAAAATGTGAGTTAGAAGTTATCCTATGTTTATGGATCTAGTAAATATGGATTTGGGAATTATAATGGAAGGTGAAACATGACTACTTTTTAAAATGGTTTCAAAACCTTCTTTCCTAGAATGGGTAAAAATTCCTCAGTTTGATGATGATGAGTTTCAAAACAAAATTAATGTTGTGAATAATGGGAGACTGATTTATATTTTATTTCAAGATGGTAATTGAAAATTTGGGAAGAGGATTTGTGTAATTACTATACTTGAGATAAAAATATAATTATTTGATGATGATCATAGCTTCAATTTCTCTATAAACCCCGGTGGCACTAAGATGTACAAATATTTGAAGGAACATTTTTGGTGGGACAACATAAAGAGGGATATTTTTTTTATGTGTCCAGATGTTTGGTTTTTCAATAGGAGAAGGTTTGAAGATAACATCCTAAAGGAGTCATGTAACCTCTTATTATACCTGTGTGGAAATGGTATGATTTTACAATGGAATTTTTCATGGGGCTACGAAATAATCCTAAAATAAATGTTGAGATATGGGTTATTTTTTTCATCATACCAAATTAGCCATTTTATTGATATAAGATAAGATTTACCGCTTAAACATTTTATAAGACTATATATTAACTAACTTTTAAGACTTCATAGTGTACCCCTATTGATAATTTTTTATTGCGACCCCTATTTTACATCACAATTATATAAAATCCTTCAGAAGGCCTTAGATACTGAAATTTATTTGAGCACTGCCCACCACCCACAAACTGATGGAAAATCAGAATGGACTATTCAAACCTTAGAAGACATGTTCGGGTATTTCTCTCTTGACTTTAAAGGTATTTGGGATCATTATTTACCTCTGGTATAATTTTACTATAATAATAGCTTCTATTAAAGCATATAGATTTCACCATATAGATCGTTATTGTCACGACCCGTCCCCCGGGGCATGTGCCGTGACTACCCCAATCCTGAATTCCATAGGCCAGGGGTTGGGGACTAGCACCAAAGGAATAAATCCTTAAACTGGGAAGGCATTACCTTTATAAAGTTTTAACACACACAACAGAGTATGAGCTGGAAGTAAAACACTAAGAAAAACTGTATACAAAGGAGTGCTGAAAATTAAAAGGGGTAGGAAAGTAAAAGTACAACTGAAAAACAAGTACAACTGAAGAAAAGGTAAAGAAGCTACTGGGTCGTCCTCTAGAGATTCCTACCTGAAGGGTAGGTATAGATAGCCTCCTCAGCACTCTACGTCTGTCAATCTCCTCTGTGTACCGACTCATCGTAAGGTCCACCTATGGGTACCATTCAGTCCTACTACTCTGATCCTCAGTCAGCATTGTCCATCATATGCAACCAACACAACGAGGTGTGGGCATAGCACATGTAGGAGTGAGTATAATGATACTCAGTAGGGACCTTGATACCACTAAGGTCTGTCAAAATCCACCAAGGATAATCCACGTAGTATGAAATAAATGGATAGCCATTACATAGGTATATGCCCATAAATATACCTAAATTATCAAGTAACCCATCTCAATCATGAGAAAAACACAGAATTCACTGACTCAGCTCACACATGTATACAACTTATGTAGAGAGAGAGAGATGATCAAATATATCCACTAAATCATCTAAGCTATCAGAACCACACAGGATCAAGGACCAGCAGTTAGAACTCTCAGACCCACATAGGATCTATGAATAGCAGTTGGAGCTATCAGACCCACACAAGATACAGGAGCAGCTATTATGTCGAACCCACACAGGATCCAGGAACAAAAGTTAGAACTGTCGGACCCACACAGGATCCAGGAACTGTAGTCAGAGTTGTCAGACCCACATAGGATCTAGGACCAGCTATTCTGTCGAACCCACACAAGATCCAGGAACATAAG
Source organism: Viscum album (assembly GCA_963277665.1). Lineage (NCBI taxonomy): Eukaryota > Viridiplantae > Streptophyta > Magnoliopsida > Santalales > Viscaceae > Viscum > Viscum album. The sequence goes on from OY728163.1 coordinate 1,103,432,146, forward strand.
TCAGAACTGTCAGACCCACACAGGATCCAGGAATAGTAGTCAAAGATGTCAGACCGACACAGGATCCAGGAATAGTCGTCAGATGGCAGCAAGCCATAGTGTTTCCACAAAGCATGCTTGATTCTGGGAGGGTCCGCTCATCAAGCCAAGAGTCAATACATCAACTGCTACAAAGTCCCATGAATATGTATCTTAGAGGTCTTCCACTTCATAGGGGTCTCAACGCAATAGACGGTGCATTAATCAGACGCCTGGTCTGTGTGTTATTAGTCTTTCAGTCTTTGGGGCCCAGTTGGATTCATGCACGATCCAACCTGACCATATCTCATCTGTAACCCAAACACCGAAGGGGTATTCTCATGGGGACCATCGCCCTCTATGAAAACCAGTGCCGCTGACGGTTCGTCAAACGGTCATCTATTACCAAGGAAATGGGAAAAGGAAGTAAAGGGTCGGTAGTGGGCCCTGGTTCGGTCCCACCCGGTCGGCCCGACTCGGTCCAACCCAATCTGGGCCGACCCGGTCGGACCGACATGGTCCCACTCAATCTGGCCCGAACTGGTCTGGGTGGACCTACTCAGACCTGTTGGGTCTGGCCCGGACCATTGGGCGGGCCAACCTGTTATGTTCGGCCCGGTCCACTGGGTCCGGCCCAACAGACTGCGATGGTGGTTCAGCCTGGAGGTTGCCGCGTAGGCGGCTCTGTCTGGAGGTCGGGGCTAGTTCCTCCAGCACCGTGCGAGGTGCAACTCAGCCCAGAAGGCCATGCCAGTTCGGCGAGTGACATCGCGAGGGACGTCGTGGGCCGGCTCAGGAGGCCGGGAGGCCGTCGGGCATCAGGGCAGGGCGCCAGGCAGGCCGGCAGCCAGCTAGGTAAGGCACAGCAGGCCGCGGGTAGGCTGGTAAGGGCACATTAGGACGTGGGAAGGGCATGCAGGAGGCCGCGGGCAGGCTGGACAGGGCACGGTACGCCGCTGGCAGGCGTATGAGGTGGGCAGAAGGCCGCGGCAGGCCGGGCAGGGCACGCGGGAGGCCGCGGGCAAGCCGGCGGGATGCGGGCTGGCCGGCTGGGCACAATCAGGGTCGGCGCGGTTTGGCGGGGTTCAGTTGTGGTGCACAGAAGGTTAGTGTGGGTTGTGGAGGTCACGGGAAGCACGACCTTTGTCGTTGCCGCCTTCGTCGTCTCATCGCCTTATCTCCATGCCGAAGAAAACTCACAAAGAGATCAGCAGAGGGTTTTGGGCCATGTTAGTTTGGCCTACACCTCCCACATTTAGGGGTGATAGCAATTGGTTCATCAAAGGAGTATGATGAAAATCAATTATTTACAATACTTTTCATCTATTCCTTTCAAACGAAGTTGAGAAAAAGAAAAGGAATATTACTCAAAGTAGACCCCCTACCTTTGTTTTTCATTCATCGTTCTTTGATAAAGTCACGAAAATTTCACAAAGGGAATCATCGTTCATCGCGTCTGCCGCACGCTTCCAAATCCGAGCTGCGTTGGATGTGGAAGACGCTCAACATCGGTAGGTGTCTGGGGAGGTAGTCGAAGAAAGATCATCACCAGCGTTTTTCATTGGAAGAACATGTTCTTCATTCTTAATTCATCATTGTGATAATTCTATTCCTCCCAAGCTCTACTATTTCCCAACTTCCACCTAAATGCCACGTGATATAATATTATATTGAGTTATCTGACATTTCATTGGCACAAAAATTCAAAAAGTAGAATTATATTAATTGGCTCCCCCTAATTAATTCATGAGAGTTGGCATGAATTAATTAGGGGAGATTATCACAAATTAATTAAAGGAAGGTCATGAGGATCTCCCTCATTAATGATGGAGAGTTGGGAGGTTTTACTCTCTTCCATTAATAGGGGGTTAAGCCCCATGTGGTCCCCACGTGGTCACCTCTCGCGGGAGGTTATGTTCGGGTGGGCCCCACCACCATAACCTCTCATGGGAGGTTAATGTGTGGTGGTCCCACCTCTAACTTCTAATATATGGTTTCAACTACCATTCACCAACATGGAGGCTGTGTATCTCACTTTATTTTGTTATTTTTTTATGAAAACCCAAAAACGAACTTTTATTCTCGACTCGCTACCATCGAAGTGAATGTCTTCTTAAGAGAATACTGGTGCTACGAGTTCAACGGTGCCCTCAGATTTTAATTCCAAGCACCAGTTCATAAGTCATAAAAACCTGCTCATATGTTTACTGAACGTACCTGAAAAAAACTTCAGAAATTGATTCCAGGCACACCGGGCCTCGGAATCATGCGCCATAAATTTTTGAGGACTCGTAAAATTCCCATGTATTTAAGAAAAAAATTCCACAAGATTTCCGGGTCTTTACATTCTTCCCACCATAGGGATTTATGTCCCAGTAAGCAACAACTCTAACTAAGGGAACAAGTGGGGGTTTTAAGCATGCATATGAGCCTCCCGCTCCAATGTTCTCTCCTGGAGGTTCTCGTGCTACCAACGTACGTGCACCAGAGGTATTGATTGTCCATGAAGGACCCCATCCTATTGATCCTCAATCTCCACTAGAACCTCCATAAAATTCTCCCCATCGTCGACGTCCAGCTCCCCATGTTCGATGATGTGAGAAGGGTCATTCACGTATCTCCTCAGCTGGGATATGTGGAAGACGTCGTGCACTCGGTGCAACAGAGGTGGAAGATCCAGGAGGTAATCCACCTCACCTAATCTGCTAGGGACCGGGAAAGGTCCAATAAATCTTATAGGTAACTTGCTGGCTCAGCCAAATCTCTATAGACCTCATCAAGGTGAGACCCATAGAAAGACGTGGTCTCCATCCTCAAAGTTCCAGAGGCCTCCGTCTCCTATCAGCATACAACTTCTGCTAGCTCTATGCAGTCATCATCTTCTCCTGGATGATATGCACCTTCTCTGTGGTATCTCGTACCATCTCTAGTCCCACAAGTGCTGACTCCCCAGTGTCATCCCAGTACAAGGTTCATTTGCAAGGTCGCTCGTATAACGCCTCTAAAGGTCACATCTCGACGGTGGAGTGATAGCTGTTGTTGTAGGAAAACTCCACCAAAGGTAAGTGATCCTCCCAGCTGCAACTGAAGTCGTGGACACAAGCATGTAGCATGTTCTTGAGGGTCTAAATGGTCTGCTTAGTCTGACCATCCATCTGAGGATGGAAAGCGGTGCTCAGACAAAGCTGCATCCCAAAAGCCTCCAGCAACCCCTTCCATAGCTGGGAAATAAATCGTGTGTCATGATCAGAGACAATAGATTAAGGTACTCCATGTAGCTTCAAAATCTCCTGCACATAGAGACATCCCAATCTCTCTACTGAACCATTCTCTCTAATTATTAGGAAGTGGGCCGACCTGGTGAGTTGGTCGATGATCACCCAAATCAAGTTGTGACCCTTGGATGTATGTGGAAGACCCGTCACGAAGTCCATGGATATCCCATCCCACTTCCACTCTAGGACCTCTAAAGGCTGTACAAAGCCTATTGATACCTAGTGCTCCAGTGTCACTTGCTAACAAGTGAGGCATCGAGAGACAAACTCTGCTACCACCATCTTCATACCTAGCCACCAGTGTTGTCGCCAAAGGTCCTGGAACATCTTCGCCACTTCTGGATGTACCGCTAGAGGGGATGTGTGTAACTCCCTCAATACTTCCTCCTGATGTGACACTGGTACCATAGTACATCCTATGAAGAGGATGAAGTGCTCCCCACCTTCAGAAAATCCATCAGGTGTCTTCCCTATGGATATCTGAGCACGTCGTGTCGCATAGTCTGCGTCCCCATGTCTTGCCTCCCTGACTCACTGAAGAAGTGGAGGAATGACTGTAAGAGACTAAAAAAAGATGCTCCATCTCGTTCCACATAAGAAATCTGTAAAAGACCTAGCTTCTCTTCCTCCTCTCCTAGGATCTATATACCAAATCTTCTGTTGAGTGCATCTGCAACAATGTTCCCCTTCCCAAGAGTATAGACTATCTCGAAGTCATATTCCTAGAGGAACTCAAGCCAATGTCGTTGTATTAGTTTCAATTCCTTCTGAGAGAATATATACTTGAGAATATTGTGATCAGAGTATACGGTAAAACGTTCTACCATAAGATAGTGCTGCCACATCTTCAAGGATAACACCACTGCTGCTAACTCCAGGTCATGGGTAGAGTAGTTCTTCTCGTGTTGTCTCAGCTGCCGAAAACCATATGTGATCACTGCTAGATCCTACATCAAGACACATCTGATTACAATCCTTGATGCGTCGCAATAACCTATGTACCCTACGCCCTCCTCTAGAAGCCTCAAGATGGGGGAACTAGTCAGCCTATGCCTCAGCTTCTGAAAGATCTGATGGAATCTCTTCGACCACACAAAGGGTTGCCCCTTCTTTGTCAAGGATGATAGTGGTGTTACAACTTTGGAGAAGTCTAGTAAGAACCTCCAGTAGTACCCAGCCAAACCTAGAAAACTCAGTACCTCTGTCACACTCTTGGGTGGCTCCCAAGCAAGTACAGCCTCAATCTTTGCTGGATCTACTGAAACTCCAGCCTCCGAGATGACATGTCCCAGAAAGTGAACCTCTTGGATCTAGAACTGGCACTTCTAGAGCATACCATAAATCTAGTACTCTTGGAGTGTGTCCAGTAATACCGATAAGTGGTAGGCATGCTCCTCCTCATTAGTCGAGTAGATCAGAATGTCGTCGATGAAGATTGCGAAAAAGCGATAGAGGTATGGCTGGAAGATCCTATTCATGAGTCCCATAAACACTACTGGAGCGTTGGTTATGCTGAATGGAATAAGAAAGAACCCATATTGTTCTTACCAACATCTGAAGGTCGTCTTCTACAAATCCCCATCCCAAACTCTGAGTTTTTGATATAATGATCTGAGTTCTATCTTCCAGAACCACCGTGCTCCCTTCAGCTGATCAAAGATGTCATCAATCCTCAGGAGTGGGTATATGTTCTTCACAGTCACCTGGTTTAGGTGACGGTAGTTAACAAAAATCCTCATGTTTCCATCCACCTTCTTGGTGAACAGAATTGGGGTTTCCCCAGGAGAATCACTGGGTCTGATGAATCCCTTCCCCTACAAGTCCTCTAGCTATACCCGCAGCTCATGAAGCTCCACGGGAGCCATCTGATATGTTGGTGTAGATATCGGTGTTTTCCTGAGGTACAGGTCAATGTAGAAGTCCACCGCTCTGTGAGGAGGTAGTCCTGGAACATCATCAAGGAAAACATCCGCGTACTGATCCACCACTATAGGATAGCTCGGACTCTCCACATCAACTGCTCTGAGGGTAAGGTAGGCCAACTGATGATTGATTTGTTGCGCCCTCCTATGAGTAAGTCTTTCCTATGCTTCAAAGGCACCCTTCTCGCTGGTAAAGGTGAACCTGGTCCCATCCATGAAGACACACTGCACTTTTCACCTAATACACTCGATCTGGGCATGAACTGTAGATAACCAGTCCATACCCAAGATGATGTCGTAAGGCCACGACGCTACAACGAGGATATCCCAGCCAAAGCTCTCGACTCCTAGAGTAAGCTCACACTACTATCACTAGTGCATAATCATCGAGTCTGCTCTCGTAGGAGTCTCTAGCTATAAAGATCGAGCCAATAGCTCCATCGGGATCTCCGATCTCTGAACGAGGGCAGTGGAAATGAAAGAGTGATCGGAACCTGTGTCTATAAGAACTATAGATATGGTGGATTAGACACATATTGTACCTAAAATCATCTCCGGAGCACCGTGGTTGTTTGCTTCGGCTGCCTAAAGTTGAGCTTTCACTTCTCTACCTGCTCCCTGTGGTCGGGGTGGACCTCCTGGTGGTGGTGGTGGTAACACCTCATAACGTCATCCACCGCCAGTTTCTCAACCAGCTCCTCTTCCACATCTGTCGGTGACCTGCGAACTACCTCAATAGAATATCTGTCTCTACCTAGATGGTCTGTCGACTGTCTACTGATCATCCGAATGGCGGGTCGGACAGTCATGAGCCATGTGACCCTCCCCGCCACATATAAAACACTTTATGTTCCTCACATTATTGGATCTATATCATGTGACTCGCACAACCAAACCTGTGTCCTGAGGTCGTCCACCAGATGGTCTGGTCCTCTTGGACCTCTGCAACATATGTCTGCTGCCAGCTACAAAAGACTCCTCTACGTGATGCCCAGTGGTGGGTCTCGCTACTGGTGACGGGTCTGCAAGGGAACTCTCCACTAAGAGGGCTCGCTCTAACACCCCCGCCTGCGTTGGGATGCTGAGGGAGATCATCGAAGCTCTGATCTCTCACCCGAGCCCCTGATAGAAGGTCTGAACCACGAAGAATGGGTCCTACACCATATCTGTGGAGTTTCATGAGAGGTCGGTGAACCCCACTGAGTATTGTGCCATCGTCATGCTACCCTATTTTAGATGCAGTAGCTCCTGTATCTGTATCGCATGTAGGGTGGTTAGGAAAAACTCTTCCCGGAAGAGGCTCTCAAAGTCTTTTGAGAGAAGTTTTTCCTCATCATGCACCTGCAGCATCAGGTACCACCATCTGACTGTTAATACTTGAAGGAGACTCGCAGAAAGGATCACTATAAGTTCTATTGGTGTCCCTACTAGTCTGAAGACTCTCACCATAGCCTCTAGCCAATTCTCAGCTGCCTGTGGGTCCGTCTCGCCACTGTACCTGGGCAACCTATGGCACTGGAACTCATGCAACATGCTTAGGAGGCGTCCACTCTCTGTTATTATGGCTGGTTACATCGGTGGCCCAATGGGTTGTGGTACCCCTGGTGCCTCCACTGTGATAGGGCCCAACACTGAGGCCTCGTCACTCGGTGGACTGTCATCTCGTACAACTCTCAGAACCCTAGCTAGTTGTCTGTGTGGGGCCATCCAAAAAAGATACAAGTGCGCCACGGTCAATAAGTTATACCTAGTGAGCTAACTCAAAGAGATCACAAATAAAATTATAGAAACATACACGCAAACAGTGTTTTCGTGCACTGAGTCTGAAATCAGAAGTCAGGGTCCTGGTGTATGGATACGTCGATCTCCACACTAACCCTGGACTCCCTGGATAGAAAACCACACTCATTACTCTTAACACTATTACTTCACAGAAAAGAAATATTAGAGTCCTAAGTTCTGCAGTAGAATCGACTCCTTTGATATTAATTTGTGACAAATTGTCCCCTGGGTCATGTGTCGTGACTACCTCAAGTCCTCCTTCCATAGGCCAGGGGCCGATGACTAGCACCAAAGGCGTAAATCTTTAAACTGGGAATTTATTGCCTTTATAAAGTGTAAACACACACAACAGAGTATGAGTTGGAAGTAAAACACTAAGCAAAACTGAATACAAGGGAGTGCTGAAAAGTAAGAGGGGCCGGAAATACAAGCCCAACAAAAAAATGCAAGTACAACTGAAAAACAAGTACAACTAAAGAAAAGGTAAAGCAGCTACTGGGTCGTCCTTTGGGGATTCCTACTTGAAGGGTATGTATACATAGCCTCCTCAGCACTCTACGTCTTCCAGTCTCATCCATGTACCGACTCGTTGTAAGGTCCACCTCTTGGTACCATGCAGTCCTGCTAATCTGATCCTCATTCAGCAATGTTCGTCATCTGCAACCAACACAACAAGGTGCGGGAATAACCTGTGTAGGGGTGAGTATAACGATACTCAGTAGGGACCCCGAGACCACCAAGGTCTCTCAAAATCCACCAAGGATAATCCAAAGAGTATGAAATAAATGGATAGAAATTACTTAGGTCTATACCAATAAATATACCTAAGTTATCAAGTATCCCATCTCAATCATGAGGAAAACACAGAAGTCACTAACTCAGCTCACACAGGTATACAACTTATGTAGAGAAATAGAGATGATCAGATATAGACACTAAATCATCTAAGCTGTCGGACCCACACAGGATCCAGGACCAGCAGTTAGAACTGTCGGACCCACACATGATCTAGGAACAGTAGTTTGAGTTGTCGGACCCACACAGGATTCAGGACAAACTATTCTATCGAACCCACATAGGATCCAGGAAGAGAAGTCAGAACTGTCGGACCCACACAGGATCCAAGAATAGTAGTCAGAGCTGTCGGACCCACACAAGATCTAGGACCAGCTATTCTATCGAACCCACACAGGATCCAAGAACTGATGTCAGAATTGTCAGACCCACACATGATCCAAGAATAGTTGTCAGAGCTATCAGACCCACACAGGATCCAGGAACAGTCGTCAGAGCGCAGCCAGGTACAGGGTTTCCACAAAGCATGCTTGATTCTAAGAGGGTCCGCTCCTCAAGCCAAGAGTCGATATGTGAACTGCGACAAATTCCCATTAATAAGTATCTCAATGTTCTGCCACATCATAGAGGTCTCAATAAAATAGACGGAACGTCAATCGGACGCCCGGTCTGTGAGTTATTAGCCTTTCAGTCCCAGGAGCCCGGTTGGATTCTTGCATGATCCAACTTGACTGTATCTCAAATGTAACCCAAAATCTGAAGGAATATTCTCAAAGGGACCATCGCGCTCCAAGAAAAATAGCACCATTGACGATTCATCAAATGGTCATCCGGTGCCAAAGATATGGCCAAAGGAAGTAAAGGGTCGGTAGTGGGCCCGAGTCTGGTTCGAACCGGTAGGACCGACTCGGCCCAACCCAGTTTGGGCTGACCCTATCTGGGTTGACCCGGTCAGACATGTTGGGTCTGTCCCGGCCCATTGGGTGGGCCAACCTGTTAGGTTCATCCTGGTCCACTAGGCCCAGCCCAGCGGACTGCGAGGGCGGTTCGGCCTGGAGGTCACTGCGTAAGAGGCTCGGTCTGGAGGCCAGGGCCAGTTCGGCCAGCACCACATGGGGTGCGGCTCAGGCGGCTCGGCCTGGACGGCCCATCCCCATTGGCCAACGACGTCATGAGGGACGTTGGGGCCGTCTCGGGAGGCCGGGAGGCCGATGGGCAGCCGGGCAGTGCGTCGGGTGGGTAGTCGGGCCAGGCGCAGAGGGCCGTGGGCAGGCCGGCCAGGGCGCACCGCAGGCCACGGCCATCCGGCCAAGGTGTGGTAGGCCACGGGCAGGCCGGAAGGGCACGCGGGAGGCCGCAGCAGGCCGGGCGGGGCACGCGGGAGGTCGTGGGTAGGTCGGCGGGGCATGGGCAGGCCGGCGGGGCACGAGGGAGGCCACGGGCTGGCCGTTCAAGGCGAACGGGAGGCCGCGGGCCAGCCGGCGGGGTGTGGGCAGGGCCGGCGCAGTTCGGCGGGGTTTGGCCGGGGCACTCAGACGGTCGGGGTGGGTTGCGGAGGCCATGGGAAGCACGACCTTTGTCGCGGCCGCCTTCGTTGTCTCGTCATCTCATCGCCATGTCGAAGAAACATCACCAAGAGATCGGCAGAGGGTGTCGGCCCTTGTTAGTTTGGCATGCACCTTCCGCATTTAGGGGTTATAGAAATTTGTTCATCCAAAGAGTATGATGAACATCAATTATTTACAATACTTCACATTGATTCCTTTCAAACGATGTTGTGAAAAAGAAAATGAATATTTCTCAAAGTAAACCCCCTACCTTTTTTTGTCATTCTTCGTTCGTTGATGGAGTCATGGAAAGTAGACGAAGACAATCGTCGTTCGTCGCATCTGCTGCACGCTTCCAAACCCGAGCTGTGTCATTTGTGGAATATGCTCCATGTAGGTAAGTGTCCAGGGAAGAAGTCGAAGAAATATCATCGCTGATGTTCTTAGTTGGAAGAACGCATTCTTCGTTCTTTGTTCTTAATTGGGAGAATTATATTCCTCCCAAGCTCTCCTCTTTCCCAACTTCCACCCAAATTCCAAGTGAAATAATATTAGATTGAGTTATCTAATATTTCATTGGCACATAAATTCAAAAGGTATAATTAAATTAATTGGCTCCCCCTAATTAATTCACGAGAGTTGGAACGAATTAATTAGAGGAGATTGGAAAAAATTAATTAAAGGTAGGTCATGAGGCTTTCCCTCATTAATGAGGGAGAGTTGAGAGGTTTTACACTCTTCCATCAATAGGGGGTTAAGCCCCATGTAGTCCCCATGTGGTAGCCTCTCGCAGGAGGTTATGTTCGGGTAGGCCCCACCACCATAACCTCTCATAGGAGGTTAAGGTGTGGTGGTCTCACCTCCAACTTCAAGAGGAGGTTTCAACTACCAGTCACCCACATACCAGCTCCGATCGAATAAAGTATAGCTCACTTTATTTTATTATTATTTTTTATGAAAACCCAAAAACTAACTTTTATTCTCTTTTCACTATTGTCGAAGTAGAATTCTTCTTAAGCGAATATCGGCACTGCGAGTTCAACAGTGCCCTCAGATTTCAATTCCAATCACCGGTTCAAATGTTATAAAAAACTCACTCGTACGTTTATTGAACGTACCCGAAAAAAAATTCATAAATTTATTTCGGGAAAACCGGGCCTCAGAATCATGCTCTGTAAATTTTAAAAAACTTGTAAAATTCCCATGTATTTAAAAAAACATTCCATGAGATTTTTGGGTCTTTATAGTTATATTGAAAGAGATGATGTGCACCAACAAGTTGGGATGATGTTGGTGAAAGAATACTTGTAGGCCTAGAAATTGTTGAGGAAATGACGAAAAGGGTAAGACCTATTCATATCTATATCAAAATAGTTCAAAATAGGAAAAAGAGATATACTAATAATCGAAGGAAGGATTTGGAATTTCAAGTGGGATATCATGTCTTCTTGAAGGTATCGTCATAGAAGAGTGTCATACGATTCGGTAAGAAGGGTAAATTATGTCTAAAGTAAATCGATCCTTTTGAAATTATAGAATGAATTGGATCTATATGTTTCCATTTAGAAATGCTACCAAGTTTCTCTGAAGTTCATGATGTGTTACACATATCAATTATAAGGAAATACATGATAGTCCCAATGCATGTACTCAACTACGAAGGAAAAGAACTCAAACCTAATATGTCTTATTGTGAAGAACCTATCATTATTCTTGATACTATAGAACAAGTGTTAAAAAAAAGACAACTCATTTGGTAAAGGGTCTTTGGAGAAACCATAAAATTTAAGAGGAGACATGGGAACCTGAAGAACATATGATAAAGAACCACCAGAATATTTTTATGAAGTGATATTCATTAAATTTTGAGGAAGCAATTATTTGAAGGAGGGAATAATGTAACACCCCAAGCTTAAATGGTACACTTCCTTGTAAATAGTTCAATAGCTTTCTCTACATGTAATATTGAGTTCGAGTGCACCATGACCTTTCAAACTAGACGATTATAAGGCATTTATGAATAGAATTGACCAAATTATGATATTTATAAATTTTATTTTTCAAAATAGACTTCATTTTTGAATTTGGAATATCAAAATTAGCTTAAGTTGAAATTTTGGTAATTTACTAAATAATTAATTTTTGATGAATAGTGAAAAACACTAGATTGTTGTTAAAACCCGACATTTTAATTTAAAATATTTTTTTAATTTAAATTTATTTTAATTCAATATTTTATTATTATACATATATTAGTCCAATTTAGTTCATTGGATTCATTTTTAGAATAGAATTTATATAAAAAAATTTTAAACTTTTGAACGTCTTTTTACCTGCCTTTTAACCACATCTACAAGATTTGTATTAAATGTAAATTTACCTCTTATGTTAATTGAATTTTAAAAAATAGACATACATGGTTATAATTAGTTTGAAAAAAATGGTCTAATAAGATAAAAATAATTTAAGTGAATAGTAACTTTTGGATTTTATTTACCACGGTTAAATGTAAATATTGTAATTAAAGGTAAGATTAATATTATAATAATATTATATTACCCTAACACATGTCTTGATTTCAATAGATAAATTTTTTTCAAACACAATAATCTTTAGGTAGAAATTGTTGTATTTTTTTAGGCCACTTGTGTTAGATGAAGACAATTATTATATTTTATTTAATGACGAGTTAAAAATGTCATATTCAAATTTTAATAATTAAAACATTTTTAATATAGGGTTATAGAGAAGATAAATTCAACTATAAATATAATTTCGAAATAAAAAATGATTATCTACATAAATTTATTTTTTTATAATCTTATGAAATAAATAATTAAATTAAATGGTCACACAATAATAATGTAGTAATTGACTTGTTAAAGGAAGAATCAATTAAGTGATATTTAAAATATTAAAATAAATATAATTTGACTTAATTAATGACATAAACATATTTTATATAGATAATATAAGTTTTAGTGACATATTATAATTATTTTTTAGAAGTTATCATGGTGGATTGATATTTTTAAAAATTAAAATTTTGAATAGTATCAAAATTGACATAAATGATCTTTAAAATAAATAATATTTAATTAAATGTTATAAAATCCATAAAAAATTAGGTTTAGGGAAATAACTATTATAGAGTTAAATATATCATAAATGATACAATTGGGGTTGTACTTTCATTTTATATTTACTATATTAACCCTAAAGTGTAAAAGTACAAGAAGACGCTGTAAGAGTTAAACTGTTTATCTAAGAGTTAAACCGAAAAGATAAGGTTAATTTTGTGACCTAACCTTGTCTAAAAATTATTTCCTGAGAGTATTTAGACCCATACTCATCTTATACTCTAAATAAAAAAAATTTCTATTTTAAACATAAAATAAATTTATAATAAATTAATATATAAAGATCATCCAAAAGTTCCCCTCATCTCTCATATAAAAGGGAACTTCTTCTTCTCTTTTATTAACTCCTAAAAATCCATTTGTCTCGACCCAATCTTTCCCAATTATTCTTCAAAATTTCTTCACTTCATCCTATAGGCCACACATTTTCAGAAATACATCCTAAGTTATTCTTTTGTGCAAACCAAGAGGAGACACCCCAAAAAGTGGTAATTGCTTTATCACCTCTTTCAAAGTTATTTTCTCTTTATAGTTCATCTCTTTAGGTTTTTTCCAAATAAAAATAATAATTCTAGTATAATAAATATATTTTAATTTTATTATAATTTTTATACAACCATATTACTCATTTTTCCAGTATATGAAAAATAATATCATCATGTGTGCGTACGTACGGCTTACCATCTCCACGTCATTGAGTAATTTGTTATTCCGCACTACTTTATCTGGATGGGTATAATTATGAGTATAATGGATATAAATAATGAATATAACAAGATAATAATTTTTTATAGTTAATATACCATCCAATTCCATACCCTTTAACCACTAAGGGAATGATATTATCGCTCGTGCGTATATACAGCCTACCATCTCTACGACGTGATGAGATTCATTATCTATGTTAACCATTAAAGTATGATTATAAAATTTTTATGGTGAATAAAAATAATATTTATGAACATAATTTAATTATTTATATGAATAAAATATATCCAATGAATATCCAATATGACTTACATGACAAAACAGGAATGAGAAAATGAGGCAGTTGACACTCGAAACAACGGTAATACATAAATATTATTACCAAAATGATATAATAGGATAATATATGATATCATAAATATGAATATGGTCCTAGTATAATTAATTACATGTTTTAACCATTATATATGAGGCTAAATTACCCTCTACTAAATGAAAGTATAAATTAAGGGTTAATATTACACTCTCTTTATTATCCGAGATTGTTTATATGTAAGTATCTGTTTGGATGTCCTTATTATCCATGTCCATGTTTCTTAAAATGTAATTCATAATATTAGTGAAATTTTTTTAAAATAAATTTTAGACGTGTTTAAATTTTTACCAAATATTTTGAAAATAATCTTTTCGTCATTTTCCAAATGAGGTACGTTATAACCTTTTAGAATAATTTAAAATAAATAATGTCATTTTAACTTATATAGAATAATATGCTATTTATGCCATTATAACTCCTTAATATTTTGAATCTTTACTTACATGCTTATAAATTTATTTTCAAAAGTAATTTTTTATTTTATAATTTTGTGAAATATAAATTATTTCAATTTAAAAAAGGGATATTTCCCTCAAATATTTTTAATGAATTTTTTAAATTATTTACATTTATGCCAACATCCTTTGTAGGATTTTATTCTTATTTTAGGTTGACTGAATGTGATACAATATTTTATATTGTATTGAATTTTTTATGATATATTTGAATGTGTATGTGCTATGTTTATACCATTAATAATTTATGGTTAATGTATTAACATTTCATATGCTATTTTTAACATTAATGTTTATGTTATGGTTCACCATTTTCATAAGAGAGATGCATTGGACTTAGTAAGTGATGAGTGGGGCTGGTTATAGCCTCTTGATGAATTGGTAGGTATCATGAGACAAACTAGTGTCTTTGAACAAGGCCTTAACAGTATGTTAATTCTCTTGGCATGATGCCTTGATGGTATGGTTATGATTTCTTGCATTTTTCATTTCCCCATTATGATATTAGTTATTGATATTTCATTAGATTATTCGACATGTAGAATATCAATGTGAATGATTAAATGGAATTATTTGATTAATTCTTTCCGTATTATGCTGAATATTATGTTTAAAGTGATTTTTTTTAGTTTTATACCATTCCTTAAAATTTTATATTTATTTATGACAGCTTCTGCTATATTTTTTATCCTTATTGAGCATCAGATCTCACCCCTTTCTTTTGTTTCATTTTTCCCAAGGATGTGATGAAATCTATTTGGACTGACCTGGAGGGAATGTCTAAGAGATATGAGAGTTTTCAAAGGGGGTATTATGTTTTTTGTCATTTAATGTTGTAATATAAAACTTATTTTTTATCTAGTATTTCCAAGGCTACAAAACTGATCGGTCTTTCGGGATTTAATGTTCTTATGATCAGGACAATGTAATAAAATAATGCATTGACTTGTGGAAACTGGGGTTGTAGAGTTAAATAAATAACCTCAACTAAAATATTAAATACTATTAACAAATATATATTCATGGTAAAACATATCAAAATGGGATTTATATTCACCATACAAAGGAATAAGTGGTGAATATGGTGTATGTCTCGAGGAAGTAAAAGTGAGAGGATAAACTAATACATCAAGGTCAACTTCATTAGTATGTGTCCAAACCTCATGTATAATAAATATAATATTATTAAAAATCTATTAATTAATCATATTCATATATCACATTCAATATATTATTTACTTATAATACTTTATCACCCATTTATTAATAACTCTTTTTTAAAATCACTGTTTTGGGCGATAATTGGTTCATTTTTCATGTATCATTTAGTTCTGTAATTTTGGCCCTTTTAATTTTATCATGTTTACATAATGTAAATAATTTTTAACACAATATAAATATAATTTATATTAATTATTTATTCATTTACAGTAATCTATACAATTTACAAATTTAAAATTGTTTACCTCCTTCCTAGAGATGGTAAGTTGTACATACGCATGAAAATTGATTGAATTTTTCTAAGTGGATGGAATGAAAAGAAAACAAATGTTAATTAAATTCTCAATAATAATCAAAATAATAATATATTTAATTTATATTAATATCTTCCATCTTTATTTCTATCCATGAAAAAATAAAATGGATAAAAATTAATATCGCAACATGGAGGCGGTAATCTACATGTACGCACTAGTGATGTTATTTTTTTCTAATGACATGGAAGGTAAGATGTTAGTTGTGATAATATATTTCTATAAGTATTTTTAGGTAATAATTTTCACATATATTTAATAATTTTAACCTTCATATCATCCATGTAATTCCAAATAGAAAATGAATCACATCACCTCAGGAGGTGATATTCCACTAAACACATGAAGGATGTCATTGTATCACACAAATAATAGAAAGTAAGAAGGTATATATGATTTAATAATTATTTTAGTATAAAATATCATAAATATAAAATAAATATGTTAAATATATGATTATATAAATCCATGAAATGTGGTTATAGAAAACAAATTACATTGGTTTACGATGTGGTAGTCCACCATATACACAATCGATAGTTTCGTTTCCCATTTGATGGAAGTAGAGATGGATTTTGGTTATGAAATTAACATAATAACATCTAATTATATTGGAGATAATTTTTTTATTATGTTATATTATTTTAACAAGGTTTAATGTAATTTTGAGAAGAAATAAAACATATATTCACATTTAGAAAATTTGCCTCTTCTTCAAATGGATTTTTTAGTTTTATACCTAAAGCCTGATTATGAGGGACTAATAATCATAATAATTATTATATAATGTTTTTCGGGAATTAAGTAATGGATTTTATAATTTATTTATTGAAATAAATGTTTTTTAAGTGTTATTATGGGAGGAGAGTGGGTGGCCTTGTTTTTGATAGACAGAGGACACACATAGAATTAATTAAAATAAAAGTGATAATCACAGTCTATTTCACGTCAAAAGCCAAAAAATGGATCATTAAAGAAACTTAGAGGTTATAAGGTCTATATATGGAGATAAAATGGGTGTTTAACATGTTTTAGGTCCTTTATAACCTTTATCTTTTTAGTTTAGCCCATGGTATGCCCATATTTACCTTGACTATCATAACTAATATTTTAATTGTTTTCACTATTCATTAGGGAAAGAAATTAAGTTGAACTTATTATATAAAACAAATTATTTATATTTTTAATATTTAATCTATTTGTTCAAATTAAGCTCACAAAACAATCATAATTCAATTTAAAATTACGTTACAGGTATGTTGGAAGAGCTGTTTTCTAAAGAGAAAAATCATATATCTATAGAATGTTTTAATTTTAAAATTCAATATAATGTTAATTAAAATAACCTAAATTATTTAAATATTAATATATTTAAAAAAATACTTTAAAAAAATTGAAAATATAATTAACTTTGTAAATAATTTACATGAAAAGGTTGTTTTCAATACAAAAATTATTTTTCACTATTAATCAAAAAAATTAACATTTTCATAAAATTATTTAAAATTTACCCAAATATAAATTTTTTATATATATTTCAAATTTTAATTTATTTTTTTGAAATAATTTTTCTAAATTTTTCAAAAATTAATTTTAAATAATTAGTATAAACCATGACTAACCCCCCTTTTAGAAAATAAAACATTTCAAGAAACATTTATTTTTCATTCTAATTATTCTTATTTTATTTCTAATCAATATATAAACAATGAATTTATATTATACATGTTAAAATAATATAATTTTAATAATTTAGTTTTTACTATTCATACCATTAAAATTAATGGCTTGTTTTTAATTGTCATGTGTAAATAATAATATATTAATAGGGTTTTTTCTTCAATTAAAACCTGATGTTGTGTGCATTGAAAGTTATTGAATTGATTAAATTTATTTTAAAATAATTATATAGTAAATTATATGGGTGTTAAATTCACTTATATGCATGGTTTTTTTGTCATACATGCTATCAAATGTTATGTTTCTCTTTTAAAATCTTGAGGTATTACATTATATCCCCTTAAATTAATTATACCCACACAATTTATTCTTGATCCTCATAATAATGGGTTTTTAATTTGAAAATTTCTTTGTTTGAAACCCACATCATAAAATGGGTTAATAAAATTAATCTTTATAATATAGATAAATAAGTATGATGGGCATCATTACTAAAACATTACTAGGTTTCTAAGTAGGATAACATTTGTGGGAAATGAAAACATGGAGATTGAAGAGAATAAAAACTCCCAAGTATTAATAGAGTGTGATATAGATCACGGTCATGAAAATGTTCACCTCCAAAAACACATAAATTTTTGATGATTTAATGACCATTGATTCAAAAAAATGAATGTAATGGGGAAACATTTTTTTGTCAAGTTATTTTTCTTAAAGTTGATGAATTATTTTATTGTCTATGAATATAAACAGACATACTTACCTGATATATTTATATTTAATAATAATATCATCATCTATTGGTTATGATTTTATCAATTTAAAAATTATATCTTAATCAAAGAAATTAATATCCCAAAATTAATTTTTATGGTTAAAACACTAAAATTAACATTTAATGAATTATAAGATCCATAAAAGTGTAAGAAGATATTCTTTATGTATTTACAATAACTAATATGTTTAGAAAAAAGTTTCCCAGTATAATATATTAATCTCTAATACCTCAATTGTATCTATCAACATTTAACTTAATACATTTCATAATTGGTTAACCTTAATACTCATCCAATATATGTCTTACTAAATTCAATGTCCAAAAATTTAGAAGTGAGGTAACTAAATAAACATTATATTTCCCATAAAATATAAACTGCCTTTTAATTTATCATTCCCAGTGTGTGAATACCTTGATCATAATAAAAAATTAATGAAAGCATGAATTCTTCCAAAAAAGTATCTTATTGTCTAATATATTACATAAATCCAAAAATGAACTAAATTCAAGTAATGATAACATAAACCATCAAATCACTAACCAATTTCAATGTCACCAATAATATCCCATAAACATATCTTTTTCATTGATATTTAAAAATATATCATATATTAATGGTTATCTTCTCTTAATCATCTTTTTCCAAGAAGTATAACTTTCCACTGAATTAATTTTCTTGGTTATCAATATTATTAATCATATGATTTAAAATCCTACATGAAATTTTATTTCAGTACAATCGTTTTAAATTTCATGATAATATAGACATAATATCATTGATAAAATTATTTTACAATGTAATTCAAATATTCAAATACATATGAACAATTATAATTCCACTTCTTCTCTAGAAATAACATCAGAACATCCTTGCTTGCTTAGAATTTTTGTACATGTATTCCCTTGAATCCTATAGAATTTGTCTGCATAATTCCCTATACCCTTACAACTTAAGTATTATAAACTAGATGCTTATTTATTTCCCTTTTAATCATGAAAATGGTGGAATTTATCTCTATATAAGTATCAAACTCTCATTCCCATCAATTATGTACCAGAGTGTTTCATTCCACAATTATAGCATGGGATAAATCATTATTTTATTTCTTCACTTTATCCATTCTTTTCTCAACCATCTTATTCTTCTTTTTCATCCCTTTTAATCTATATGACTTGAATAATTATTTCAATATCTTTATGTCACATGATATTATGTTCTTATATTATGAGAATGTTTAAGAGACTAGTTCCCTTTAAATAACTTGCTTAAGTTTATTGAAGAAATGATCAATATTTCTATTTGGATTATGAATGTATTATTTATCATGTCTTGATATCCTTTTAATGTTGGGTTTATACTTAGAAACATTTTCTTCTTCCTTTTTTCTTAATCATTGGAACTATCAATCTATATCTTATTATTTCTCATGAGGAAAATATTGTTCAAATAATAGTACCATAAAATCCTTTCATTCCATGTTTTCAATTTCTTCTTTATCATTATCATTTTAAATCAATGACCACTATTGATTTGAATTTTTATATAGATGATAAAAGACTATGAAAACCCTCTTAATTCTTTTACTTCCCATGGTGAGAAAAAAAAATTTATGGAACTTATCTTTTTATTCACTACAAATGGATTTATATACCCATTGAATGATCAATTTTGTTAACGTGGAAAGTGGTCTAAAAAATAATACACCATTTGGTGGATCAGTATGATGATCCATATATGAATGTTTATTACTTATAACCTATGTTATCTAACCCAAAATGGTTATAATTTATTCGGTTCTAACTATAGCTCTAGCTCCAGATTTATTGTCATTCCCAAGAGGTTAATCCCTACATGGGGTACATTCATTGATTTGGTACACATTCCTTCCACTATGTTCCAATTTTAAATAATGGAATAAAATATATTATATTATTAAATTATGAAACATAATGTATAATCCCAATACTTGAAAAACAAAAAATATAAATTAAAAATTTTATGATTATCCAATATCATAATCATAAAACATGGTTTTTTGGGAAAATTCTCAAATAATTAGATACTTTTCAAATCCTTAATAGTGGTTTGTAATTAAAATTTCAATTAACCAAATCATATCCCCCGGTAGTTTCAAACCAAGGTCATAGTAGGGAATGTTATCATTTACCAATTAACACTTGAGACAATCTTTATGCTCTTTTTTGGATTAATTACCTCTAGTTGCATCTGTTCTAAAACATTGTCCACTTGTAGTATTCAAACAGAGATGTATTGATAAGAAAACCACATAATCACTACCATTACAAAACATTTGTATGTTCTTATATATTTATGCTCAATTTTTTTTATAGGTTCATATTACCTAATCTATTTTTTCTTAAATAGAGTTCCCAATGTTTCTACTAAACATCCTCTGAAACCAACTATAAAACCCTAACCCCAATAACCCAAAGTCTGTTTTTACTTTATTACATTGGAATAAGATTTAAGTAATCACTTCCCGAAGGAAAAAATAGTTTATTAGTTTTTTTAAACAATATGCATTTGTTAATTTCACATACATTTGAAAATATAAAATATACCAAGGGTTTTCATTGAGAACTCCATAATTCCACTTAGAGTATCCCAGTATAGAAATCACAAAATACAGTATAACATCTTATAGAAAATATATCATAAGAATGGGTTATATCAGAAGCATAGTAAGGCTAATAATATACCGAAATATATCATGAATAAATTATCAAAACCAATATGAAAATGTATACAACTAAAACAAATTACATTTAAACAATAACAAGGAAATAATTTTTCATAAATAAAATTTTATCAATTAAATCCATATAAATTATCATGTGATCCTGAAACTTATCCATGGATATTATAAATAATAGAATAATCTTGTGGAAAATAATAACTAATCTCATAATAAAAGGAATTCATAATTTTTTACATAAAAACAAACTATCAAGAACTTTAAAAAGATAGTTTAAATTTTTTGGTAAAACCCCATCTAATTTGGCTAAATGATTTGTCTCGTGAGATCTATTGATGCAATGAGGGGCTATCTATAAGCGGCCCCATACATCAACTACTTATTCCAATATATTCCTTATATGAAAGTATTGATACATAATCAACATAAACATTCGTATTGAAAAACTATCATATGATATGTTAATACTAACCATAATAAAAAAACATAATCGTAAACAATCCGGATTAATATGGTGAATGGGAAAAAAATGTTACATCCTTAATAAATAATATGATAATACATACAAATATAGAATATGTATGATATTAATACAACATATCCCAAGTATATCATAATAATAAAAAATGTTTAATTCCATTTATAAATATAAATACCATAATAATTTCATGAAAAAAATATTTGAGGGAAATAACCTTTTCATTTTGAAAAAAAAATTCAAATAAAAGATCAAAAAAATTGAAAATAAATTTATTCAAAAAGAAAATTTTAAACATATTATTTAATTTTTAAAACATTTTTTGTCATGAAGATAATAAATAACGTTTATTTCATACATGTTAAAACAAGGATTCCTTTCGCATTATTTAATAAAAGTAATATGAGCCTTATTTTGAAAATAACATAAATATTTATTTCAAAAAAATGTTAAAAGATAAAAATGGGTAACATTTTCCTTAATTAATCATTTTAAAAAGGTTAGAAAACTATTTCAAAAAAAAATAAAAAACATGGATTTTTTGAAAAGGGATTTTTGACTAAAGAGAGAGATAAATTCTTATTTTCATAAAAACATTTTAACAATAATTTTATGTACCAATAAGTAGAAAAATGTTAGTATAACATGAAATTATTTATTAATAACCATATTAGAATAAAATATATTTAATTTAATATTATATGTTAAATAATTTCACCATAGTATACATAAACAAAAATAATTCTGAATAATTATGAGATTGTGAAATTAAAACATACCACATTGGTATCTTTTGAATCTTAAGCCCCATGAAATTAATTGCTTCAAATGAAATTAAAATACCATTAATATAAATAAATTCATTCTATAACATATAAAAATTGGTAGTACATATACAAAATAAAGAGAGAAGTGTTGAATATGGTGTGTGTCTCATAAAAGTAAACATGAAATGAGAAACCCATAACTCAAGTTCGAATTACTTCATATTTTTCAAAAATTAATGTATAATAAACATAATTTTTTTATAAATTTATGAAATAACCATATTAATATTTCTAATACCATATAAAATTTTCTAATAATATTGTATCACCTATTTATTAACAATACTTCTTTAAAATCACTATATTGGGTGATAATTGCAATTTTATCATGTATGATTTATTCTGTAATTTATTCCTTTTAATTTTATGAAGGTTACATAATATCCCCAATTTTAAAAACTTGATATAAATATTATATATATATTCATTATATATATTTTTATATTAATCTATACAAATTTTAATATATAAAATTTGTTAAACCATTCATGGAGATGGTATGTTGTACGTACGCATGAACGTTGTTTCCATTTTTGTAGAGGGGTGGAATGATGGTAAAATAAATGTTAATTAACATTCATAGATACAATATTATTTTAAATATATCATTTATGAAAATAAAATCTATCTGTATTACTATCTATTTTAAAATAAAACCAAAAACATTTCATATCTCTATGTGGAGGTGATAGTCCACACATATTGCCAAGCGATGTTATCGTTTCCCAACAGATTGGAAGGTAAAAATTTATATGTGAAATATATTTCCAAAAGTATTTTTATATCATAAAAATAAAATATATTTATTAATTTTATCATTATTACCTTCCATTTAATGTATAATAAAAAATGAATCGCATCGCTTCGTGAGGTGTTAGTACGCCGTACACATGAGTGACGTTATCATTTCCCCCACAAAATGGAATGTGAGAAGGTATATGTGATATCATAATTATACAAGTATAATATTTTCATACATATAATAAAAATATGTTAAATACATCATTATATCCCTACATTAAAGCTGCTGAAGGAAAACAAATTACATCAGTTCAAAAGGTGATAGTCTGCAATATACACGATTAACAATTTCTTTTCCCATTTTATGGAGTTGAAGATGGATCTTTGTTATTCAATTAACAAAATAACATATCAGTATATAGGGGATATTTTTTATAATATTATCATATTTTAAAAAGGGTTTTTATAGGATTAAGAATAAATAAAATTGACATATGCATTTAAGAATTTGACATCTTCTTTAGAGTGCTTCTTTAGGTTTACACATAAATCTTTCTAATGAGGAATTCCTATTTAGAATAAGGCCTCTAGAATATGGGGAGAGAATTAATTGTGGTATTGGTTATAGTATTTTATAAACTAGACGTATTTGTAAGTCTTAATAGGGGAGTACATTGGGAGGTCTTTAATGTAACACCCCGAGATTTTATGAAAAATATTCTTTTCATTAATGTCTTGTGTTGTACGCTACACCAAAAGGAGCTTGCATAACACGCATCCTTGACTTGCCTTGCCTTACACACAATCGCGACCTTCCTCGATAGCGTGTGTAGTACGCAATACCGAGTTTCACTAAACAATGATATGCTATTCAAATATTATTAAAACTAGTTGTTATGAATAGTAATAACCACTTTTTGAAATTTTGTAAATTTTTTTTTCAAAATGGACTTCATTTTTGGATTCGGAATATCGAAATTAGCTTAGGGTGAAATTTTGGTACTTTTCAGATAACTTTCATATTCTGATGAATTGTGAAAATTACTAAATTTTAATTAAAAACAACTTTTTTTAATAGAAATAATTAATAGTGATAAATTATTAATTTGAGTGGTTTAAAAGTATATTTAGAATATATTTTTACAATTTAATACAATGTTGGTCATTGGATGTAATTTCACATTTAAACCAGACATAAACAAGTTTCAATCTTTTGATAGTTATTATCTCTTAAAAACACGCTATTTGTTTTGATGACGGGAATTAATTTTTAAATTAATTAATGTAACTGATATGTTTTTAATTTGGTAAACTAGATGTCATTTTTGAATTTATAATATCAAATATAGCTTAGGCCTAATTTTTTGTATTTTTCTGGAAACGTTCATTTTTTGATGAATAGTGAAACCACTAAGTGGTAGTTAAAAAACTAAATTTTTCATAAAACATAATTTTACCGCTTCTGTGAGTGGAATTTCGAAAATCCGAGAGGACCGGTTAATATCTAGGACTAAAATTTGGTTCAATGAGATGAAAATAATTTTTTGTGAATAGTAACTTTTGACTTTTTTTACAACGGTTAAAAGTAAATAGGGTAATTAAGGGTAAAAATGATATTATTATTACCCTAAAACATGTCCTAATTCTATTGGATAAGTTTAATTCGACCAAAAACAACCTTAGGAATAAAATATGACCATTTAAGCCCACTTGGATTAGATTAGGACATTTATTATTAATTTTTTTAAAGAAGGGTTAAAATAGTTAAAATCAATGTTTAATAAGTAAATCATTTTTAATATAGCGTTATACATAAGATAAATTCGACTATAAATATTAATTAGAAATATAAAAATATTTCCTACATAATGATATTTTATTTGTAATTTTAGACATTAAATAATTTAATTTATTTGTGACACAACGATGATGCAGTAATTATCTTATTAATGAAATATTGACATAATTGATGTTATAAATACCCAAATAAATGTAATTTGAGACTTTTTATGAATTACAATAATTTTATAGGTTAATATGGCATGTTAGTATTAATTTTATTAACTTTTTTTGAACTAATCATTCTGTTATGGTTTTTACAAAAATCAATTACCAAATAGTGTCAAAATTGACATAAAATAGTTTTTAAAACAAATATTATATTATTATTTGTTATTTTATTCCTAAAAATATAATGTTCGGTCAAATGAATTAGATAAGGTTATATATATTAATAATAATCAACTTGGGGTTCGTTTGGCTCGATATAGTAAGTTTATTAACCTTATAGTGTAAGAAAACAAGAAAACACGGTAAAGGTTAAATTATCTAACTTAAAGTTAAATCTAAATGATAAGGTTAAAATTGATACCTAAACTTGTCTAAATACTATTGGATGAGAGGATTTCGACCTATACCCACCTTAACTTCTAAATATATCAATTTGGAGCTATTAAAAACCTAATTTGACTTTATAATAAAATAACATTTTTAGTTATTTCAAAGGTGCCCCTCTCCTCCCTTATAAAAAGCCACCTTCTCCCCCTCTTCCTCACACCACTTTTAGCCTTCATGCTCGGCCAAACCCTGACAATTTATTCTCTCCACTTACCTAGAAACATCCTAGAGGTTCTGGTCTTCTTCAAAGACCTATTTTAGTGCCCTAAAAGGAGGTCTCAAAGAAGCACTTCAAAGAAGAGGTAATGTCTGTTACCGATTCTTTCATCTTTATTTCTTCTTTCACTTCTTCTTCTTTAATTGTTTCATTGTGAAGTAATAACATCAGTATCACTCATATAATTATATGTTATTATATGTATGAAACAACTCTATTTCTTCATCTATCCATCCTACGGAAAACAAAATCACCGTGCGTGCGTACGTACGGAATACCGTCTCCATGCCGTAGTGTAATCTATTTTCCACCACCACCTTACTTGGATGGGTATAATGGTGTAAATAATTACTATATATGATTATTATAAAGTGATATTGATTCTAAAATAGTATACATACACTCCAATACAATTCCACAATCATGGGAACGATATCATCGCTCGTGCGTACGTTCGGAATACCGTCTCCACGATGTGATGTGATCCGTTCTACATGATCTTCATTGCATAATGATTATATAAATGAATTGAATGAATAAATATGATATATAGTACATTAATACCAGTCTGGAAATGATGTATCTATAACCTAAAGAGAAGAATAAGAATTTATTCGACAAAACACGCATAAGAACAAAAAGTTATAAACACCCGAATAAGAAGTAGTAATGAAATATTACTACTAAGAAGCTAAGAATATGACCATATATGATATCATAACAATAATTATGATTCTGGAATAAGTCAATAACATTATTTAAATCATTATACAGGAGGTTCGGACACATATGAAGCAAATCGGACCTAAGGTAAGGGAAATATCACAATCTCATTTTTATCCGAGATTGTTTATACTTTGGTATTTACTGGGGTGTATTTTATTATCCACATACATGTTTCCCCAATATGTAATATTATTTCCATCCACCTACAATTTTTTAAATCCAATTTTACCCTTTAGTAAGTTTTTAGTAAAAGATATGAAAGGAATATTTTGTTATTTTTCATACGAGGTACTTTTTGACTTTTTCGAAAAAAGTATGAAAAGAATGTTTTTTTTAACTTATACGGCATGGATGGATTTTTAAAACAAAATTTCCAAGAATATTCCTTTGTAATTTTTCATGTTTATTTTTAATCAAATTCTTTTAGTTTAAAATTGTATGACATGTTAAGAAAGGAAAAATGTTTTTGAAGTGGAAAGGATATTTTCCTCAAGAATGGAGTTCAAGTGTTTTATCAAAATTATTTTCCATCTAAGATAATAAAGGGTTATGTTTTTATCCCTATTATTACATTGATTTGATTATGTTTTGATGGAATCATTTTTATGAATTCCTTTATCTTATATGAATTGTTTTATTATGTCATGTTGTTTAAGAATCCCATTTTTATTACATGGGTTATGCAATGATGTATGATTTATGATTTTGTGGCACACATATGAATGGTATCATTATGAGATGGGTGGGACCTATATCTCCCTCCAATGCATTGGGTAAATATTTTATATCTCATGAGATATACATGGCTGGAACGGTAGGTTATACCGGTTCAGTGAAACAGGACTGAAACTAGGAATGAACTCTGTTTAGAAAGGGACGTTGTCAACTAAGATATTCTTGGCAATGAGTCTTGACTAATAAAAAATGAATCTCTATGATTATGTGTGTATGCCACAAAGTTTCATGTTTTATGTTATGATTATTGTGATTACATTTCACTACTATGATTTATCCCATGTTATGAAATTATGATCTCTTTTGCAGGTTAATATTTCCAAAAGATATGTTCTTATGAATATGATGTGATTGATATTTCTTTTGTTTACCCTTACTGAGCATTTGAGCTCACCCTTTTATGTTTTCTTTTCCCCGGGATATAATGAAAGGTTTTAGGTAAGAAAAAAAAGGAAGATCTTTATGGGAGATGTTGAAGATCTTTCACCATGATTAGAAGATTACATTCCGAGTTTCCAAAGACACTAAACTATTATGGTCCTTGTGTATGTGTTTTTGTTATGTACTAAGTATTCCACAAAAGTAATGTAATGTCCATGAAAATCAAGCTTCGGGTCTCTACAGTTGGTATCAGAGTAAAGGTTTAGTCAACCTTTGGAAACTAGGATGCGGGAACTTTAGTGAGATCTCTAGAGATATTTCTAAGGTATGTCTAGGGATGTCCCTAAGATTAAGTATATGTATAGGTTATAGTACTAGAATTATGCTAACGATCATAGAATTAAACCTAAGATGTTTGATATTGAAGGTACTCCCCCTTTATTATGTTGTTTTCCCTAGCATGATTTTTGCCTCTCACACTATTCTTTTTGGGTTTTAGACGATGGTTGGAACCCGAAGGAACCGTGTTGAAAAATGCAATGGACAATGCAATGATTGTCCTCCTGAACAAACAAATGTTATGGGAGATGGAGTGAAAAATCTTATCTCTATACTTACACAAGCTATGAATAATTCTAGACTTCCAAATGAGCAGAGAAGGGAACAATATTCTATTGAGTCCTTCATGAGGCAACGTCCACCTTCTTTCAGTGGGCCTTCTGATCCAATTGTTGCTGAAAAATGGATCAGAACCACTGAAAAGATATTTTCAGTTCTTCAATGTTCATAACATGATAAATTCATCTTAGCAGTATATCATTTGGAAGGTGAATCTGATCAATGGTGGAATCTTATCAAGAATACAAGGCCAAGAGATGAAATTGAGTCCATGGAATGGGACGAGTTCAAGAACTTATTTTTCAATAAGTACTTCCTTCGCATTCTTCGAACAAAGATGGAGAAGGAGTTTCTTGAACTAAAGCAAAAGGATGATGAATCTGTTGGTATATACGAAGTGAATTTTACAAGGCTTGCAAGGTATGCATCTGGATTTATCATCCAACCTGAAAGTAATGTTGATCGATTCTTCAGTGTCTTAAAACCAAGTCTTTGAAGGGCATTAGCTATAAGAGACTTCAGTAGCTATGAAGAAATTGTGCGTTGTGCTATCAAGGTAGAAATGGAAGTTGGTGTTACTTATCCATCTCATAGTTTTGACAAGAAACGAAAGATGGAGTTCAAGGAGAAATCTCATAATAATGGTGAAAAGAAGATGAATGTTTCCTTATGCTCAAAGTGTGGAAAGAAGCATGGTGGAGATTGTCTTAAAGGGACAAGTAAATGTTTAAAATGTGGAAAGGAAGGTCATTGGGCATTTGAATTCTGCAATGATGGGAAGAAGATGTCTAATGATGCAAACAAAGGAAGGGATACACAGAATGAACCTACTACACTTCAATATTTCAAGTGCAAGGAGATGGGACATTATTCCAATAAATGCCCTAATACAAGGGTTAGTGATGATCGACATGAGCAACCACTTAAGGAAAATGAAAAAGGGAAGTCACATGCAATCACCATTGGCGATGTTGAATATGACAACAATGTGGTGGAATGATTAAGTGTTTATGTAATGAGATTCCAAAATAATGTTGAGTATTGGAATATTTATGTATTGGTCTATTGTGGTCTTCAAAAATTTTATGGTATCGGTAACCATGGAATGTGATTGAGATATTTTTGGAAAAAAGCTGATATGCGCATAAAGAAGGGAAAACGAGAAAATGACATATTTGACAGTATTCATGATCTCATGATTGATATAAGGACTAAGTGATATCATGGTTTGAGTATATAGAATTTTGAGGATTTTGGTATGTGGAAAGTGTTAACTTTTAACTGAATTCATGTCTTCACTAAGGTTCAATGGGTATTCGATAGAACACATGATTAAGGCCTTTGAATGTTTGGAATGTGACCAACAAGATATATCTTATGATATACGGGGATCAACGATGGTATTAAATCTCTGGTAATCGTTTTCACTATATTATGAGAGTGGACTGTAGTATTATGGATAAGCCTAAAGATTGGAATGGACTATGTTGGACATAAGTTAGTATTGTTTAAGGATAAATTTTTTTCGATATTATTGATGGGATGTTATAGTAATATAGTTTTAGAAAAAAAGAAACATGCAGGACGGGCGACAGCACATCGCGTCGGACAAGGCCGTGGGAATCGAACCCACAACCGAAGTGCGACTGGCCTTTATCGCCTACCACTGGCCTACAGGAAGTCCATGTTTAGTAGAAACTAGTTTTATTATATTAAGTAGTATGATATATGAAGTATAAGTCCATTTTAGGAACCATATATGATTAATCTCAATATAGATGGACTTATGTATTTTTTGATAACTTTTCTAACCTTTTGTTTGAGACAGATGGAATGACCCATCATTCTATCACATGATTTGCTATCACATCACGAATGAAAAATTCAACTTCATTTATTTAAGAGATGAAGTGGAAATTGTCCAACGAAAGACCAACGGTGAGACTATACCGAAATCACGAAAGTATTTCTTCTAATTCCAATTTCATCAACTTTAGGGAAACGATCTTGAAAACCAAAAATATTGTCCTAGTGCTCTTATATCTGATGAATAAGATGGTACCTTAGATCATCACAAATTTATGGCTTTCTGATTGATGGATTTTCCATAGCCATGTTCTCTACCACTCTCCATCAGAACATGATGGTTATATTTCTCTTCAATATCCATATTTTCACCAATGTGGAAACTGAGTGATTAGTTTATTTGGTTAACCATTACGTTTCATACTTTTGTTTTTAAATATTGGGTTTGGTATTCCTTTTTATGATGTGGTTTTCTATCAAAGAAACTTTCGAATAGTAAACCATTTATAACCCCGACGAATTTTGAGGGCGAAATTCATTTTAAGGGGGGTAGAATGTAACACCCCGAGATTTTATGAAAAATATTCTTTTCATTAATGTCTTGTGTTGTACGCTACACCAAAAGGAGCTTGCACAAAACGCATCCTTGACTTGCCTTGCATTACACACAATCACGACCTTCCTCGATAGCGTGTGTAGTACGCAATACCGAGTTTCACTAAACAACGATATGCTATTAAAATATTATTAAAACTAGCCGTTATGAATAGTAAAAACCACTTTTTGAAATTTTGTAAATTTTATTTTTCAAAATGGACTTCATTTTTGGATTCGGAATATCGAAATTATCTTAGGGTGAAATTTTGGTACTTTTCGGATAACTTTCATATTCTGATGAATAGTGAAAATTACTAAATTTTAATTAAAAACAACTTTTTTTAAAAGAAATATTTTAATAGTGATAAATTATTAATTTGAGTGGTTTTAAAGTATATTTAGAATATATTTTTACAATTTAATACAATGTTGGTCATTGGATGTAATTTCACATTTAAACCATACATAAACAAGTTTCAATCTTTTGATAGTTATTATCTCTTAAAAACACGCTATTTGTTTTGACGATGGGAATTAATTTTTAAATTAATTAATGTAACTGATATGTTTTGAATTTGGTAAAATAGATGTAATTTTTGAATTTATAATATCAAATATATCTTAGGCCTAATTTTTTGTATTTTTCTGGAAACGTTCATTTTTTGATGAATAGTGAAACCACTAAGTGGTAGTTAAAACACTAAATTTTTCATAAAACATAATTTTACCACTTTTGTGAGTGGAATTTCGAAAATCCGAGAGACACGGTTAATATCAAGGACTAAAATGTGGTTTAATGAGATGAAAATAATTTTTGGTGAATAGTAACTTTTGACTTTTTTTTACCACGGTTAAAAGTAAATAGGGTAATTAAGGGTAAAAATGATATTATTATTACCCTAAAACATGTCCTAATTCTATTGTATAAGTTTAATTCGACCAAAAACAACCTTAGGAATAAAATATGACCATTTAAGCCCTCTTGGATTAGATTAGGACATTTATTATTAATTTATTTAAAGAAGGGTTAAAATAGTTAAAATCAAAGTTTAATAAGTAAATAATTTTTAATATAGGGTTATACATATGATAAATTCAACTATAAATATTAATTAGAAATATAAAAATATTTCCTACATAATGATATTTTATTTTTAATTTTTAGACATTAAATAATTTAATTTATTTGTGTCACAACGATGATGCAGTAATTATCTTATTAATGAAATATTGACATAATTGATGTTAAAAATACCCAAATAAATGTAATTTGAGACTTTTTATGAATTCCACTAATTTTCTAGGTTAATATGACATGTTAGTATTGATTTTATTAACTTTTTTCGAACTAATCATTCTGTTATGATTTTTAGAAAAATCAATTACCAAATAGTGTCAAAATTGACATAAAATAGTTTTTAAAACAAATATTATATTATTAATTGTTATTTTATTCATAAAAATCTAAGGTTCGGCAAAAAGACTTAGATAAGGTTATATATATTAATAATAAACAACTTGGGGTTAGTTTGGCTTGATATAGTAAGTTTATTAACCTTATAGTGTAAGAAAACAAGAAAACACGGTAAAGGTTAAATTATCTAACTTAAAGTTAAATCTAAATGATAAGGTTAAAATTGATACCTAAACTTGTCTAAATTCTATTGGATGAGAGGATTTCGACCTATTCCCACCTTATCTTCTAAATATATCAATTTGGAGCTATTAAAAACCGAATTTTACTTTATAATAAAATAATATTTTTAGTTATTCCAAAGGTGCCCCTCTCCTCCCTTATAAAAGGGCACCTCCTCCCCCTCTTCCTCACACCACTTTGAGCCTTCATTCTCAGCAAAACCCTGCCAATTTATTCTCTCCACTTCCCTAGAAACATCCTAGAGGTTCTTGTCTTCTTAAAAGACCTATTTTAGTGCCCTAAAAGGAGGTCTCAAAGAAGCACTTCAAAGAAGAGGTAATGTCCGTTACCGATTCTTTCACCTTTATTTCTTCTTCCACATATACTTATTTAATTGTTTCATTATGAAGTAATAACATCAGTATCACTCATATACTGATATGTTATTATATGTATGAAACAACCCTATTTCGCCATCTATCCATCCTACGGAAAACGAAATCACCGCGCGTGCGTACGTACGGAATATAGTCTCCACGCCGTGGTGTAATCTATTTTCCACCACCACCTTACTTGGATGGGTATAATGGTGTAAATAATTACTATATATGATTATTATAAAGTTATATTGATTCTGAAATAGTATACATACACTCCAATACAATTCCACGATCATGGGAACGATATCATCGCTCGTGCGTACGTATGGAATACCGTCTCCACGATGTGATGTGATTCGTTCTACATGATCTTCATTGAATAATGATTATATAAATGAATTGAATGAATGAATATGATATATAGTACATTAATAACATTCTGGAAATGATGTATCTATAACCTAAAGAGAATAATAAGAATTTATTCGACAAAACACACATAAGAACAAAAAGTTATAAATACTCGAATAACAAGTAGCAATGAAATATTACTACTAAGAAGCTAGGAATATGACCATATATGATATCATAACAATAATTATGATTCTTTAATAAGTCAATAACATTATTTAAATCATTATACAGGAGTTTCGGACACATACGAAGCAAATCGGACCTAAGGTAAAGGAAATATCACAATCTCATTTTTATCCGAGATTGTTTATTCTTTGGTATTTACTGGGGTGTATTTTATCATCCACATACATGTTTCCTCAATATGTAATATTATTTCCATCCACCTAAAATTGTTTAAATCCAATTTTACCCTTTGGTAAGTATTTATTAAAAGATATGAAATGAATCTTTTGTCATTTTTCATACGAGGAACTTTTTGACTTTTCCGACAAAAGTACGAAAAGAATGTTTTTTTTAACTTATACAGCATGAATGGATTTTTAAAACAAAATTTCCAAGAATATTCCTTTATAAGTTTTCAAGTTTATTTTTAATCAAATTCTTTTAGTTTAAAATTTTATGACATGTTAAGAATGGAAAAATGTTTTTGAAGTGGAAAGGATATTTTCCTCAAGAATGGAGTTCAAGTGTTTTATCAAAATTATTTTCCATCTAAGATAATAAAGGGTTCTCTTTTTATCCCTATTATTACATTGATTTGATTGTGTTGTGATGGAATCATTTTTATGAATTCCTTTATCTTATATGAATTGTTTTATTATGTCATGTTGTTTAAGAATCCCATTTTTATTACATGGGTTATGCAATGATATATGATTTATGATTTTGTGGCACACATATGAATGGTATAATTATGAGATGGGTGGGACCTATATCTCCCTCTAATGCATTGGGTAAAGATTTTATATCTCATGAGATAGACATGGCTGGAACGGTAGGTTATACCGGTTCAGTGAAATAGGACTGAAATGAGGAATGAACTCGGTTCAGAAAGGAACTTTGTCTACTAAGATAGTCTTGGCAATGAGTCTTGACTAATAAGAAATTATTCTCTATGATTATGTGTGTATGCCACAAAGTTTCATGTTTTAATTTATGATTATTGTGATTACATTTCACTACTATGCTTTATCCCATGTTATGAAATTATGATCTCTTTTGCAGGTTAATATTTCCAAAAGATATGTTCTTATGAATATGATGTGATTGATATTTCATTTGTTTACCCTTACTGAGAATTTGAGCTCACCATTTTATGTTTTCTTTTCCCCAGGATATAAAGAAAGGTTTTAGGTAAGAAAAAAAGGAAGATCTTTATGGGAGATGTTGAAGATCTTTTACCATGATTAGAGGATTACTTTCCGAGTTTCCAAAGACACTAAACTATTAAGGTCCTTGTGTGTGTGTTTTTGTTATGTTCTAAGTATTCCACAAAAGTAATGTAATGTCCATGTACGTCAAGCTTCGGGTCTCTACATTTAATATGTGGGGAAAAGGATACACATGGATGTTTTAAAAAGTTAAAGTGATACCCACATTTTTCTCATTCCAAAATCCCCCAAAATGGGTCATTCTCAAACCATAGAGTTTAAAATATCCAAATATGACCATAAAATGGGTTTTGAAAAGTTTTTTGGTCATTTTGATCATTTATCTTCTTATTTCAACATCCTAATAGACCCATTTTTACCTTATCAGTGGTAATTAATTTATTATTGTTTTCAATATTCATTATGGTCAAAGTTTAAGTTTTCCTTGTTACATAATATAAGGTATTCTAATTCTAAATACATAATCCATTTCTATAAATTTAATTCACATAAGTTGTATAATTTTGTTTATAATTAAACTGTATACATAACGATAGATGTTTTTTCTAAAGAGAAAATTATCATAAGTATAGAATGTTTTAATGTAAAAATTGTCTATGAAATTTATTCCAATGATCAAAATAAATTAAATATTATTATGATTGAAGTAATTTTACTTTAAAACTAGTTTAAAATATAAATATCGTTTTTAAATAATTTAAATGAAAATGTTGTTTTTGGTTAAAATTAGTAATTTTCATTATTCAGCGAAAAATTAATCTTTTTAGAAAATTATCAAAAATTAAACCAAAGGTAATTTTTATATTTATATTAAAACAATTAGGTTTATTTTGTCTAATAAATTTTCTATTGTTTTTAAAAATTAATTTTAAATTTTTTGAACAATGAGTGGCTAAACTTGTTTTTATAAAAATACTCTCTTTTAGAAAACATTTATTTTTATTTAGAATGTTTATAATATTATTTATAATAAATAGATAACCATAATATTTATTTTATAAATAATTAAACCATATAGTTTTAATAATTTAGTTAGTATTATTCATACCCACCAACTTAACAGCTAGGTTATAATGGTTATTTTTATATAATAATATTTTTTTAGAGAATCACTTTTCATAAAAACTCAATGTTGTGTGCATTGAAAACTACTGAGGAGATTGAATTTATTTAAAAATAAATATATCGTAAATTCCAGTGTGTTATATTCTTTTCAGAGCTTGGTGTTTAATTTCATACATTCTATAAAACATTAAGATCTAATTTTAAAATTTCATAGTGTTACACATACGATATATGGTTTATTTATAACCTTTTATAACCCTTTTATTAACAATTATTTATTAAAATCATTGTTCTAGTTGAAAACTACTTCGTTTTTCAGGTATGATTTGGTATAATAGTTTTTGTCATTATATTTTATCATAGATCCATTATCCCTATAAATATAATCACAAGATAAATATCATATATATTAGTTATATACATATTTATTATTATCCATAAAAGTAAATATTTGAAAAATTAGTTACACCGTTAATGGAGATGGTATGTTATACGTACACATTAATGTTGTTACCCTTTTTTCAATATATTGGAAAAAAATTAGATTATAATTTATACATATAGAATAAATTTTATATAATATATATGTTATATATTATTCAAATATATCCTTATTACCATCCACATTAAAATAAAATGAAAAAATGCATTGCATCGCTTCGTGGAGGCGGTAGTCCACATATACACACGAGTAACATTATTATTTTTTAATAGATATGAAGGAAAGAAGATAAGTGTGATATTATAATTAAAACAGTATAATTAAATAATAAATATCAAATATATATACATTAAATCAATCGTTATATCCATCTGTGATAGAGGTGATGGAAAAACAATTACATCAATTCGGAATGTGGTGGTCCATTGTACACACGATCAACGATTTCATTTACTATTTTATAGAATAATATATGGATATAGGTTATTCCATTAAAATAATAATATCTAAATATATGGAATAATTTTTTTTTATTATTTCATCATATAAAGATATTATTTAAATGTAGTGGAAGAAGAAAAAAATGAAAACACATTGTTTTGAACTATACCTCTTCTTTGGAGGACTCCTTTAGAATTATACATAAATAATTCCTTGTATGGTTTTATGATAAAAAAGGATTCTAGGTATTTGGTAGTTATGTAAGGAAATTATTGAGGAAGGTATTTTATAAATAAAATGGAATTTTGAGTCTTAATAAGAGAGGAGAATGGGTTCTTTTTTATAATTGAGGTGAGTGGCATAGTTGTATTTTTTTAATGTTTTACAATAATTCCATGTAAATATCATGTGAAAAGCACAAACATTTTTATTATTGAAAATATTATATTTAATAAATAATTATTTCCATTTTAACATAATTATAAAAGTTATTAGAATATTTTAACCCTTGTCATTTTACTTTAACACTTAGAAAACTCATTTTAACCATAATTGTGGTAATTAATTTTTACTTTTTTTACTATTAATTATGACCAAAAATTAAGTTATAATTATTAATTAATATTAATTATAATTATTAAAAATAAGTAATACATTTTAAAAAATTAAATTTATATAATTGGGAAATTTTAATATAAAATTAAAATCATAGATGTGATGAAAAAGTGGTTTTCCAAAGAAAATTTTTTCATAAGTATAAAAGCGTTTTTTATAAAAATAAATTATTAAATTGATTAAAATAACCTAAATTAGATTAATAATGATAATATTAAACTAATTTTACTTTTAAAACAAAATGGATATTTTAAAATTCATTAAACGGAATGAAACTTTTTAATAAAATTCATTATTTTTTAGTATCTATCGAAAAATTAATCATTACATAAAATTATAAAAAAAATTAATTTAATATATTTTTTTATTTTTTATTTCAAAAATAAATTTCATTTTTTATAAATAAATTTTCTAAAATTTTAAAAAATGAATTTTAAAAATAAATGAGCAAAACGTGATGAAGCCGGTTTTTAGAAAAAATGTAGTTTTAAGAATAAATCTGGATTTGTTCTTATCGCATTATTAGGAAAAATATTAGATAAATGATAAAAAAATATTGAATATGTAATATGTAAATTTTATTAAAATAATTCCCAAATATTAATTATTGTAATTTTTTATGAGAAAAACATAATGTGCACAAAAAATAATTTTTTCAGAAAAACCTATGTTTTACTTTCCATTTATTTTTATTTAAATTTCTAATGAATTGGTAACAAATGAATTTATTTTATTCCATATTATTTTCATAAATTAGTTATTCTTACTCATACCCTCCATTATAATGGATTTTTATAACTGTAGCTTTATAATATTTTAATGGTATATCATGGTATGTTTAAACTCAGTGTTGTGCATAACACAAGTTATCCAATAAATACAATTTATTGGATAAAAATATTTTACAAAATATATGGTTATTAAATCCCTAAAATCTTCCTATAATTTATGGTTTTTCTAATATACTTTTACTAGGTTAGTGGAATTATTTCATATCACTTTATTTTTATGATCCAAAATCTTCATTGGTTGTTTTTCAAAAGAGAGATTTTTCTCCAGTGATGCAACATTTAAGTTCAGTAAATTTAAAAGATTATGATATACTTACTTAAGAGAGGTACATAAAACCCATGATGAAATTTTGAGATATTGTTTTGAAGTTCAAAATAATAATCTAACATCCCATTGTTATCAAGAAACTAAAATAGTCTAACATATCTAGGACTCATATTTCCCTTCTTTTTAAATATCATAACATTCTTCCAAGTACATATTGATAGGAATAAATTTTCACCATATTTGAACTCTATATCTCACGGATGGTTATTATCATAACTTTTTTGTTGACTCTAAGAAATTATTGAGTGTTTCTAAATGACTATAAACTTCTCTACCATTTCTTCAGCTATACCTGGTCTCAACATATTTCATTCTTTGACTTCATCCCATCATGTAGGAATTATACACTTACTACCATATAAGGATTTATGAGTATAAATATAATTATTGACTAAAAAATATTATTTTAAAAAAAAAATAAACCAATGTAATGTGTTGATACCAACCACCTCTGAAGTCTATAGAGTACAATCTCAAAATTTATTCTAGATTTTGAATGGTCATCTCAAATTCATCATCCCTATGAGGATAATATAAAGTACTAAAACCCAAATCGGTATCAATAGTATATTGAAGAATTATCCATAAATTTGAGGTAATCCTTGGATCCTGTTCAGTTATAATTATGAGTTTTACTCCAAATTACTTAATGTATAACATGGAAATTTTATCTATTTATAAATCATCTCTAATGGAAATAATGTGTTATGACATTTTAAGGATATTAAC
Organism: Viscum album; assembly: GCA_963277665.1. Lineage (NCBI taxonomy): Eukaryota > Viridiplantae > Streptophyta > Magnoliopsida > Santalales > Viscaceae > Viscum > Viscum album. The sequence continues at coordinate 1,103,470,632 of OY728163.1, forward strand.
TATAACCAAAATATAATTTTTCCCTTTATATGTTTTTGAGAGTACAAAAATTATATACATTATTATTTTTTACCATTTTCATTCTAGTATGGGTAACCATTGTAACATCCCCTATAATTTTTTTCTCTCAAATATATATTACTGAAAAACTAGGCATCTAGATACATACTTTGAAATTTCCATTTTCATTTTGTCTCACTAAAAATAATCTTTCATATATATTTATATATTCATACTCCCAGGTTAGATAGATAATTAAATAAATATGGGCTTTATCCAATAGATCATTTTTTATGTTTTTTATTTATGGGACACATACTCAAATCCAAAAACTTATCATTTCATCATAATCATTTTTTAATTCAAGAACACTACTCACATTATTCTATAGTTCAACATCTTCCCTTTGTGCCTCTTTAATCCTCGCAAGGATGGATAGTTGAAAATTGATATTTTAAGATACTCTATGTCCCATTCCCTCGGTATTTAAACTTCTATATTCTAAAAAATCATAAGTATTAGATTTCATCCAATCTATATAATCAAAAAACTAGAACTGTCCTTCAACATCATAGAACCATCCCCCTTGTTCACCTTCCCCAAGTTGTAATGTATTGAATAGTCATAATAATTAATCAATTCTAAACATCTTATTTGGAATATATTCAACTATTTTAGAGTAAATTTAGACTTTATAGTTTTATGGTCTATATAAATATCATTAAATTCTCTATAAAGAAAATTCCACTAAATCATTAATGAAAAAAAGCTATATCTCTCTCCAAATCATTATTTAGGCAGTTTTTTTAGGAACCTTATAATTTCAACAGGCATAAGTTATAACCATATCATTCTAAAAGAGTAAAAATCACATTACCATATTTTATTAATCACTATAGATAAAAAAACCATTCTCCACTACAAGGTAGTGTGAGTAGAGGTGCACTGACTAAACTTCTCTTCATCTCCTTGAAATTATCATCATATTCATATGTCTCCAAGAACATAACCCCCTTCAGATTTAATATGGTGATTGGATTTGATAGTCATGATAAATTGTTCAAAAAATATTAATATTAACCAAAAAAACTAAGAACACTCTAGATTTAAATTACCATGGTTGGTATGTGAAAATTCTAACTAAGATATATCTATGAAAAATACACCAATAAACACTCACTTGAGATTATATAACCTATGAATTAAACTTTCTAAATATTCCTTGGGGTCTCTGTGAAATTCTCATACGATCTTCATTCTCTTACATTATCTTTTAATGCATAATATTATCATCTATAAATATAAACATAAACTGATCAAGGTAATCTCGAAAGACTCTATTCATTTAATCCATAAATACAATATGGGAAATAATATATCCAAATGGAATCACAATAAATTTATAATTCTCATACCTTGTATAGAAGTCCTTATTTGGTATATCGTCATTATTATTCCTCATTTAATGATATCCATAATGAATTAAATCTTATAAAATATTGATATACTTGTAATTAATTAAAAACATCATTGATACAGGGTAGAGTATACTTTTTCTTAGTAGTTATCAAATTATGTTCCCAATAATTAATGAAAAAACAAATTATCCTTCCATTATTATTATTAAAAAGAATATGTTCACCCCATACAGACATAATATTGTGTATAAAACCCAAATTAATATTCTCCTCGTGTTTCTTCTTTAATTCCAGCAACACAATTTGGCATATTGTATAATTATTATTTCAAAAAGTCATAACACCTGGTGTAAGTTCTTTTAAAAAATCATGATTCAGATATAGACTAGGGAATAATTCTGTAAATACATAAAAAAACTTCCATAAAATAGGCATATCCTAAATGTTGATTTTCTCCCCATTCATGTAAGATACATTTCCTTCTATTGTATAAATTAATACCCACAAGATTAAAGTAATTTCCTTTGGAGGTTCATATTCATCATTTCACAAAAAAATACCATGTGTTCATTTAGAATATGAAATGTGACTTCCCTTACATAGAAATTGATATGGGTTCTATATAAAGAAAGGAAATTTGTTCCTAAAATCATATCAAATTAAAAAAATGGGGGTATCATAAGATTTGTGGGAGGCATGTTCCCACAAGAATCAATTAGATAGGAACTATAAATTTGATATGTGATCATTGTACCATTATAAGTTTTTACTATTAACTCAACATCTAATTTTTTAGTATAAAAATTAACATTTCGTGAGTCTATTCCGGAAATTAGGGAATTCATATTATTATTCTCAAAAACAACACATTAATATTTGTATGTACCTATCACTGCACCTAATTCATTGTTCAATCCTCAATCACTGACTAAAAAAAGTGGTTTTAATGGCCATTACTTATCATTAATTATATTGATAAATCATATTCATGAAAAATAATTCAAGAATATTTAAATCATGACACATTATTTGTAATTTATGTCAATTTAGGTTTTGATTTGTCCATCCTTGGTTATAATTAATTAAAATCCTTCATAATGGTTCATAAAAAATGTGAATTAACCCAAAAATATCCCCTGGGAGAAAATATAAGGTGTGTGGTAGGGGAACATTCATCGTGCACCAGAACAATGATTGAGATATCCTCAACTAACTATTTCTTGGTTTATTACCCATAGATGCATATGTTCCAAAACCACATCCACTTGTAGTATCCATAAAAGGATGTTTTCCTAAGAAACTCTTTTAATCACTATATTTCCAAAACATTTGGATGTTAACCTATACATAGACATAACCCTATAGTTTTCATGATAATTTACTAATTCTAATCATAAAATATTAATTAAACCTATCACTGATACAAACTGAGGTGACCCAATATTTTTGTACAAAAATATTACAACATTTTAGACTAATATTCAATACATAACATTGTGATACATGTGAGAAACATAAAGTTTTAGTGTACTTGGAGACTATATATATAAACATATTAAATAGGTACATTCTTCATCATCTATCTTAATTTTCATCTCACTTTATACCATTCTTGGAATACACCACTTAAAATACTTCTACATAACCTACGGAATGAAAACATAGGAATGTGTGATCTAAAATACAGAGTAAGGGTTAAAAAGATAATCATATAAAATCATAAGGTAAGAATAAGGGTCTAATATCATGACCATAACTTACAATGTTCGTATTTAAGCTATTATAGATCTTAAATAATATTCCTGGCATAAAACAATATTATTTTAAAATACACGAATCATAAGAGTGGGGAATAATCATAAATCAATATTGAACCATAATTTCTAATCATAATCACGATAATATTTTATAAAAATTGTGGTACCAACATAGGCATAGAAACTATTTAATATGCCGAGGTCAACTACTGAGACCATTAAATCATAGTAGATCAAGAATCCATAAATGTTTCCCACGTCATATTAGATCAGACATCACCACATATTTCCAATGGTGGATCAAGAATCCCTAATAGTTCCCCATAATGGATCTACTATATAAACTCCTTTTTCATTTTATATCATGATATATAAAGTTTTTATTAATGCATTGGAGGGATATATAATTTTCGTACCACCCGTCTTATAATGAAAACCATACATACGGGTCCCATAATATCATAAAACATTCCCCGTAACATAATATCATAACCCCTTTGAATAAAATATATTTAATAAACAATTAATCACCATATTCATAAACCATATAAAGAAATAAAAAGGATGGAATCATATAATCAGATCCCTATGGAAATATTAGTAACATGAGAGTATTTCATCTTAAATAAATATTCCTTTAAAAGGTCAATAAGAAATTTTCTTGTGAAAAAAACCGTTTTCAATTTTTATCCATTTAAAAACAAAATATTTGAAGAATATTAAATAAAAATTTTATCAAAAAATAACCCTGTATAACTGAATAATATTTCTAAAATCATTCAGAGGTCATGACATCTAGAAATTCCTTTAATTCTAAGTACATTAAAATATTTATTTCTTTCATATATTTAATAAAAATTAAATAGTAACTCAATTAAAAAATGATAAAAATATTCCTATGAAACATTTTTATAAAAATTATAATATAATTAAAAAATTACATTAAATATTCATATAGTAATAATTAAAAAATTATTTAAAACATTTTACAGAAAATATAGAAATGGAAGAAAAATATCTTCAATCAAATAGGAAATAAAGTATATATTCCTTAAAACGATTTTCCTATCATTTTAATTTACAAAGATATTAAAATAGTTATATTACTTATAAATTACTCAAATAACCATAGGCTAAAAAATTTAAATGGATTTATCATATAATTATAATATAATTTCATTAATGTAAATTAATTCATAAATAATCCTGATTAAAATAGGATGGAAACATGAATCTCTTACCTCTATCTTGTCTTTCATCATATGCATTTGAGCATCCTATTTAATAGAAATATTTTTATTATACATGTATTTAAAACCTTAATCAAATAAATATATCATACGATATTTAATTTTCTTATAAATACTATCACATGTTTATTAAAAAATATTACAAACATTGTTCTAAGAGATAACTGCTTCATTTCTCATGCATATTTCAATTATACAGTCTCGGTCATTATAATTTCATCATGTTTACATCATCTAAAGAATTTTAATAATAATATAAATATCGTATATATTTATTAAACATATATTTATATTTTTTCATATAAGGTGTAGTTAAAAGAATGAATTACACTATCCATGGAGATAGTAGGCCATATGTACACATGATAATTGTTTTCACATTTTGACGGATAGATAAAAGAAAGGTAAATAATAATTTACAATTAAGGAATAATTATTATATATTATATATAATATATTTCCAATAAATATCTATTTATTAATATTTATGTAAAGAATAAATTAAATACAAATCACATTGTTTCATAGAGGTGGTAGTCCACACGTACGCATGAGAAATGTTGTCATTTCCAATGGATGGGAACGTAAAATGTTAGATATGATATTATAATTATAAAAGTATAAATATATCATAGATATCATATATAAGCATTAATACCATCATAATAATAGTCAGTCAATTATGGATATGTAGAATGGATTGTATCTCTACGTGGATGTGGTAGTCAATACATATGCACAAGTGATACATTTGTGTCCCATTTGATAGAATATAGGGCAGATAATGGTGATTAAATAATCAAAATAAAATTTATGAATATATAATATACTAAATTTATTATTTTACTGTGAATACTAAATATTAATAAGATGTATAAGAAGAAATAATTTTAATGATCAATGGTACAGCGATTACCTCTCCTTTGGTAGGCATTTAGATCATGCTTTAAGGACACTCGAAATCATCTTTCAAGAAAACCCAAAACTTTAATTCATGTATGGTGGAGTTTATAATATAAATTGGTGGTATTTGGTTAATCTTGGTTTCTCAGGTATTTGTAAAAAAAATAGGGAAGGGGTATCCATTTATAATGGAGGTAATGTACACACTTGGAATTACTTAAAAGATTTGAATATAATTATTGACTTTATCAAGTAAAATTGTTCCAAATAGACATGAAATCAAAAAACAGATAAAATGGAAAAAATATCTTCATCTAGTGAAATTTATATAGGTTTTGGTGAGATTTTAAACCCTATATTCTAGATTAAACCCTTTATTAACCCATTTTAACCTTAATCGTAGTAATGACTTTTTCAATATTGAAGGGATATAATTTTATTTATAAGGTAGAAATTGCATCATAAATTTCCACGGGATGAAATGTTAGACCATTTATAAGCACAACTTTTCTCTTTCCTGATATTTATTATTTTAAAATAATTTAATAAGAAAATTCCATAAAATATCATTATTGTCATTATTTACACTATTCATTTAATTTGACTTTAAAGTCATATAGATAGTAATTTAATTAGAATATATAGAATTGAAACATCCCTATTATTTTTTACTAATATATAATATTCTTATAGAAATATAAATTACCCAAAAATATTACTTTTAGATTAATTTGAATAATTTACATTATTATTCTACTACTCGCATAAGCACTGTTTCAGAATTATGTATGCATTTTAGCTAATTATTCCATCACTAAAAATTAAAATTAAATTTACATTATAAAAAAGTAATATTTCGAATAAAAATTTATAACCAAAGTTTTCCTCTTTTTATTCTTTTGTAAAATATTTAGAGTTATTAAAGTCGAGAGAGTGGCATTTTTGGAAATTTCTTTACAAAAAATAATATAAATTTCATTCTCTAGGTAAAATGGCACAAAAATGCCATATATTTGAATTCTAGATACTTATGGTAGAATTTATCCAATATAATTGTTAGGACCAATAAGGGCATATATACCCTGAGAGGTGGGGTGAATCAGGGTATGGATATTCTTTTTCAAAATTCTTCCTGGCCCACTGGATCTTTACCTCTTTATTAAAAGGTTCACTTTGTTTTCACTTGTGTGTTTATTATTATCACTTATTTCCTTCTTTATCTGATGGTGATGTTTTCAATGCAATTCAGGGAAGCAAGCAGGCAGACACAGAGATTTTTACTTGGTTCACCCTCACTGGGCTACGTCCAATGAGCATACAATGTTGATGTGATGGTGTACCAAATCCACTAAAACACACTACCAATAATGTTCAGGATAGACTACTTATATTCCCAAGCTCACATCCTTTACAGTTTTTAGGGCTAGCTCACTTCTTTCCCAAGGTTCACTCCATATTTCTCTCTCACTGGCTCACTGACGGTAGAAAGGATTACCTTCTTCTTCTTCCTCGGATCACCGCACTTAGAAGGGATCTACTCACAGTTTATAGACCTATAGGTCTCTTCATTATTACTAATGAATGCATCCTCCACTCTATATAGATGCTCTGTTGAAGTCCAAATTTCATCCAATGATGAATATCACTTTACAACAGATGTTCTGGGTAATTTCTATCTTTCACGCAACCCTACGGTGACTTGTGTGCCCCTTTAACTAGTGCACTACCTCTGCCTTTGTTGCAGAAAAAAACTTGTGCACCACACTTGTGTGCCACACTAGTGCGCAAAACTTTCACTCCAAACTACTTGTGCAGCACACTTGCGCGATACACTTGCGTGGTACACTTGCGTGGTACACTTGCACGAGACACTTGGGTGGTACACTTGCATGGAAACTTGTGTGGTACACTTGTACGGGACACTTGCGCCGCACACTTGCGCATCCCAGTTGCGCACAAACTAAACATTGCACGGCACTTTCGCTTCTGTGATCAAATCTAGGATTTTCTCTATGTGTTGAGCTTGTTAATAAATGTGGAGAGTAGCCATCTATTTATAGAAATTTTTAGGAATTATGTGCCACACTTGCGTGCCACACTTGTGCGCCGCACTTGCGCGCCGCACTTGCCTTCCAATTTAGGTCTTGCGCGCCTCTGTCTTTCCTTTGTCATATTTTGATATGATGATCTTGAAATATGACTTGCACTCCATTCTTGTGTGCCATACATTCACGCCACACTTGCGTGCCACTTTTGGACTTGCGCGCCATTTTTCCTTTCCCAAATTTTTCACGTTTTGAATTTGAAAAATTTCTAGCATACAACATTAGAAACCTCCATAACACAAGATCGCAACTCGCTTTTCCAAAAACACTTTTCTGAATTCTCCAGGAAAACCCCCTTTTTCAACAGTTTGAGTCATTGAGACTCACTTTGTCAAAAAACAGAACATGGAGTCTTGTATTTTCAACAAACACAATCCTCTCAAAAATGATTCAATGATACCTTGAGGGATTTTTTCCCAACAATCTCCCCCTTTGGATTTTTTGACAACTCTTCTCAAAACAATTCTTCATTCTTTGATGCCTCATTAATGCTTCATTAATATTCAGCCACTATTCACCTCTTGCGATACAAATAGCGATCAAAGATTTACTCAACACATACTCTAAGCCCACATGAGAAATGCTCAGAGTGAGAAACAAGAGTATCATGAAAAGTTCATCTATGAGTCACTTCGTTTCTAACACCACTGTTGATACCAACTTGATATCAAATGAAATTTCTATACCAACCTAATACCAACCACACTTCTACTTTTATCACGATCCTCAAATGTCGTGATATCTATTCTTTGATCGTTCGTGTCTAGCATCGTCTGATTTAAAAAGCTCCCCCTATCACATTGCTCTCCCCCTATCTCACTGCTCCGTCTATCATCTTCTCCCCATGTCTTTTACTAAGACACTTTCTCCCTTCCTAAGCCACAGTTTCTCCCCCTCGAGGAGTCACTATATCTCCCCATTTGTCAACGAACCCAAAGTTCACCCCTTTGCGGTCTGTAACATTGGAAATAACACATATTAGCACATTAGATAAAAACACGCAATACCTTAGGGAGAGGGGTGTGGTCCCATATCCACACTTTTCAAGTGTGGGGAGTCGACTGGACTCCCATAGCCAGTCGATGCCTCTCAAAAGCTTCTTTTGGTAAGGCCTTTGTCAGAATATCTGCAACTTGTAGCTCTGTAGGCACATACTCCAACTTCACAAGCCCTTGCTCCACCTTCTCCTGGATGAAATGATATTTGATCTCAATGTGCTTTTTACTTGAGTGATGAACTACTTTTTTTCTAAGAATGATATCACTTGAGTTATCGCACTAGATTTTGATCGGAGACTTCACTTCAATGCCCATATCATCAAGTTGTTGATTCATCCACAATAACTATTTGCAAGATTGAGTGGTGTAAATATATTCAGATTATGCGGTGATCAGTGAAATGCAATCTTGATTATTTCTTATCCAAGAAACACACAAGCCACAATGATAGAATGCACCTCCTAATGTTGATTTTATGTCGTCTGGTGATCTATCCCAATATGCATCTGTATATCCTAATAACTCTGGCTGAGATTTTTTATTATACATCTGACTGAAATCTACGGTGCCTTTGATATACCAAAGTATTATTTTTACTGTGAGCATGTGGATTTCCTTTGGATTTCTTTGGTAATATGCTGCTTGGAATGTGGCGAAAACAATATCAGGTCTTATTGCTATTAGGTACAGTAAACTACTGATAATCTGCCTGTATTCAGTGATATTAACTGCCTTGCCACTGTTATCCTTTGATAATTTCATCCGGGTAGAAACCAGAGTCTTCATATCCTTGGAATTCTCCATTACAAACCTTCTCAGAACCTCCTTGGAATATTTTTATTGAGAAATGGAAGTTTCATTACTTCCTTGTGTCACATGTAAACCAAGGAAAAAAGTTAGCTCACCAATCATTGACATTTCGAACTCACTTTTCAGGAATTAGGAAAACTTTTTGCACTGGTCTTCATCTGATACACCAAATATTATGTCATTAGTATAAACACTACTGGAAAAGGGACCTTTCCCAACAGTTGTGTACCAACGGTTCAATGAACCGTTGGCATATCTTGTTTTTCCCAACGGTTTATAGAAACTGTTGGGAAAAACCCCTCAATGCATAGTTTTCCCAACGGTTTCCATACAACCGTTGGAAAGATAGGATTTTCCCAACGGTTCCTAAGAACCATTGGGAAAAGTGGTGAAGACCCTTGTTTTCCCAACGGTTTATATGGAACCGTTGGGAAAGATAGCTTTGTCCCAACGGTTCTTAGAACCGTTGGGGAAATGTGGTGAAGAAATCTTGTTTTCCCAACGGTTCTATGGAACCGTTGGGAAATGTTGGTCATGTCCCAACGGTTTTTAATAACCGTTGGGAAAAAAAGCCCCAAATACCAAATCGAGCCAACGGCCTCCCCACATTCCAGAAGCATTCAGTTCGTGTCCTCCTGGAGCGATTCCTTGCAGAAGGACCTCCCAATCCCCACATCTTCCATCAGACCAGC